>QVNW01002565.1:0-33535 GCA_014825475.1 Pseudomyrmex flavicornis
ACACACACACACATACACGACGTGCAGATATTACACGGAGGGAGAGAAACACACAACAAACACCCACACACAGACACGCGCAGAGACAGAAACGCAGTGTTCAATATTTTTCGGAGTCACCCTGTAGATCGGAAAATCTCGCATATATAGTAAACTAACAGATTGTATAACACGTAACTAAGCTTTCCGTAATAACGATACGAAGAGAGAGAAAGAGAGAGAGAGAGAGAGAGAGAGAAAGGAACGTGCGAAACCTACGAATTGTTATGTTTTCTACAGTAACGTTTGTACTACCGAACTTACAACAATATTTGTACAATATATAAAAGAGGAAAAAACGTGTACCTATACAACATAGGTGTACCCAGATGCAATAACTTTTTTAAACGGTGTTACCGGTTACCGGAATATTTTTCATACTTGTGACGACTCTCGGTCGCGGCGCCCTCGCCGTTTCCCTACCCCCTTCCCGCCCGATTTCCTCACCCCCATCCCTTTTCCCCCATCACTCTTCCTTGTCCCACACCTCACCCTCACCGGGTCCCCGTCTCTGTAACGACGTAAAAAGAAGAAACAAAAAAACACAAAAAAAACACAAAAAAAAAAAGACGCGGCAGGCACCGCGGCGACCACTAACTCGTTTCGTTTTGTGCCAACCAACAGATTCTTAGATTCTTTGCTTTTCCAGAATTTTAAATAATAACGTGCTGTTATAAACAAAGAAAAAAATAAATAAAATAAATAAAGCGAGCGTAAACGAACACACATGTAGCCCGACCTTTAAAGAAAATTGATGCCATTCCTCCTTAGCACAATCTCGACACCAAGCACCCATACGCCCATTCGCTTTTGATTATCGAATATTAGAGACAAAAAAAAAAGCAAAAGAGGGGAAAAGAAGGAAAACGAGAGAGAGAGAGAGAGAGTGCGAGATTTATATGTGTGTGTGTGTGCGTGCGTCAGAGAAAGAGAGACGAGAGAAAATTGAAGGACACGGAAGAAAATTACGTGATGTGTACACACGGTGTGTCGGTGAAAAAAAAAAAAAGAAACAAAAAAGCGAAGAAGAACTGAAAGAATTTGATCAGGAAAACTGTTTCTGTTTCGCAACGAGAACTCTCGGCGTAACTTTGTAACTCGCGGCGTTGTTTGATAATTCGATTGTCGGACCACCTGCGAGAGCGCAAGCAGGGAGAGAGCGTGTGCAAGAGCTTGTAAAAAACGAAACGCAAACGCCAATGGTGCCGTTACGATCCTGACGCGCAATATCGGCAAAGCGCGCTCGATATTCGCGACGCGCACGCCGAGTTGTGTCGCGGAAAATTAAGAGCAATATCACTCGCGCATTTCTTTTAAGCTCGGAATAAAACAGAGAGTTTGTGAGAACTTGTGTGTATGCGTGTGTGTAAAAATTTCGCGCAACGACACGTGTCGTCGATTAAGTTTGTTTTTTTTTTTGTTTTTTTATTCGGAGAAAATCTTTGACTTTCCGTCACACGAGGGAGAGGCTCAATCAAACAATCGATCGCTTGTTCTCGAGATTTTCCTCGACCGCACTCCGAAGATCATCGAGTTCACGTGATAACGCGAAGTTGAAACTCGCGAAGTTTTATCAGAAGAAAAAAAAAAGAACGGACAGGAAACGATCGAGAAAATTAAACGGGGAAGGGGAGGTTTTTAATGTACACGCCGTGTTGGTTAATTTCGCAGCATAAAATCGCGCACCTTATCTCAACTTAAGCGAGCTACTTAATTCTCTCACGTAAATTGCGAACGATCGTGTATTTCTACTCGAGATCTCAATTAATGAGACGTTACATGAGAATAATGTGAAATGTCGCGTCGCGTTGAAATGATTTCGCGACGGCACACGTGAAATTTCAAAATAAAGGATCTCGAATCGAGCAAATCTTTGAGCTGAGTTACTTTTGAATTTTTCAATGCGAGATATGATCGAAGATGACCCAAGTGAGGGGGGTTGAAAACGTTCTCGCCATTGTGAAAAATTTTATGAACCGATAAAACTTAAAATTATTCCAAAGAGAGAGAGAGAAAAGGGCCAATGCGAGAGTCTCAGACACAAGTGGTGGTGTGTAAAAAAAAAAAGTGAATTTGAAATTTGACGAGTCATGGGTCAGTTTCCTAAATTCAGTTTTAATTTGTTTACTTATTTATTCAATTTACTTTAATTTTTATTTTTAACGACGCATTTTTAATTAGATATTGTACAAGAAATTGTTACAATCTGAAGATGATCCAATCTTGGATCGAGACGTAAAATTATCAATCAAATAAACCATTTTTTTTACACGCTATCACCGTGTCTGAAGCTCACATTGGCTCTTTTCTTCTGCTTTGGAGCAAAATTCAATTTAATTTTGGCTCAAGAGAATCTCCGCGTTACATTTTCTCGATTTAAAGGTCCTGTACGTTTGAATCTTCACGTTTTGCTTGTCGCGTGTTGAGCGAACGATTTTTCTATTGTTTACAACGTTAAATCACTTCAACCCTCTTTTTTACCCTCCCGTCAACCCGGAACGTTTCGAACGACTTTTCTCTGATGTGATACGACATTTCTTTTTTTTTTTTTTTTTTTTTTTTTCGCTGCACTTTTTTCTCGCTTCTCTTCGGACGCGTGTGCTATATCGCGTGATACTCGTGGAACTTCTGAGTGCGACCTTGCTGATCTTAGATATCACGGGCTGCGATAGGACACGTACGTGTGTGCTATCGAAGCGCGATCTTCTCCGCGCCGTGGAGTTTAAAAAAAAAAAAAAAAAGAAAATAGATCCAAAAGCTGACGACCAACTGACCGATGCGTCTCGTTCTTGTTTTTTTTTTTTCTTTCCTGCGATACTCCTTTAATTTCTACGGGCCGCATTTGCGACCCGTCGATTTGACTTCACGTGCGTGATCGAGAGACACGAGCAGTGATGGGATTCCGATCTCCTCCTCGTCTGTTGTTTGAATTGCCGTGAAAAAATGAAAAAAATCCGAAGAAGCGAGCGCAATTTTTTACAGGCCGCCTCGTGGAAAAAAATGTATTTACGCGCCGCTCAACGAAACAAGATTTCATCTCGATGCGAAAAAGTTTGTTTTAAAATTGTTATCTCGGAGAAAAAAATAAAAATGTTCAACGATTTTTTGCACGAGACGAGATTCCAGCACGCTCGTTGCTCTCCTTGCGAACGACAGGGGGGAGAGGGGAGAAGAAACGCTCGCGAGGGAGAAAAGGAAAGGGTGCATCGTCGAAGATCGCGACGCTTTCCCACCCTCTCCTCCCATCCGAGAGCTCATTGTGATAGCGAGCGAGACGTGTAAGATGGACGCGGGAGACAGTTAACACCGAGCGACTGATCCGAAAGCACTTCCGTCCATCCGATACGTTTCAATCCTGTGCTTTAAGTGTGTGTGCGTGTGTCTGTATGTGTGCGTGTGTTGCGGAGATCGTTGGTGGAGAAAGTTCGACGATTTGTGTGCGCCCGGGAATTAAACAAATGCCGCGCGGAAACGAGATCGCGGAGGATATTGTGCGTGCGTTTTTCTGCGATTTTTGTGAGTGAGTGTCCGGGAAAAAAAAAAAACGACGTTTTTTTGTGTAACGAAGCGCTTGTGTACACGCATGTGAATTTCTGGCGGGAATCGGGACGTGTGAAGAGATCGGCAAAGTAAAAAGAAAAAAACGATAATCCCGATTGAGGAGCTCGCGAGAAGGAAAACCCACTCTTCCGACACAAAACAAAAAAAAACAAAAAAAAAAAGAAAAGCTCCCAACTCTCGTCCGTTTTTAACAATACACTCCAACCACCACGAGACATCGAGACAATTACGCGTTCCGAACGTTCCGAATCATTGCGAACAGCCACAACAAAAACTGATTTGGCTTGGCGTTTAAATAAAGAAAAAGAAAAAAAATGGCGAAAAAGAAGAAAAAATACTGATTTGTTTTTCGGTTCTCTTAGACGAACGAATGCATATCATAGTTGTAAAAATTAACAATTTGTGAAATAAAGCTGCAAACTGTTTGTGTTAACAATACACGTCACGTGCGTATCATACCATGTGTGTGCGCCCCCCTCGCGATATGTTCCCGACCGTTGTATCCAATCTCGCGTGAAGCCCAGAGCGACATTGTGCCGCAGGGATTGTTTATCGCTATCATAAGCCGCGTCCGCGCGGCAACAAAGGGGTAAGTGCATAGTTGATAATCTTCTATTCGAGCGTGAAACGATTCCCGTCGAGACACCACAACCCGCGTCGCGACACGCGCCATCCCCCATCGAGAGCGAGCTCGACGTTCGATCGGGGGATGAAAACAAATGAAAAGTTTCGAAAACGAAAGGCTCAACGCAACATAAATTTTTCTTCCCGCGCGCGATTTGCACATCCGTAGAAATCCGTGAAAATTAATTGCAATTCGTCCGCGAGACATTTGATTCTAATCCTGTGAACAGTTTCTCCGATATCCTGAAAAGTGAACGAGGATCTGATTGGGGGCATTTTGTTTGAAATATTGAAAAAACTTTGCAAAAATTCTTTCAAGTGTCCACCGATACATCCTGCAGTTTGTTTAATGAAGAAACAGTCTTGCATAATTTATTTCCATTGATTTTTCAAAAGAGAATTTTGAGACGTGTTGGACAAAAAGAGAAGGGGTTGACAAATTATTTCCGTAATTAAAATTAAATTTTCTAATGGAAGTTTGTTGTAAACTCCCCGCGGCGAACAGTCGCGCGTATCCGAGACAGTTCTGACGAGTTTGTCCCGGTGTGTGACCGGACATTTATTAAAAAAGACAATAATTAGATTTGTGTCAATGTTAATTACACAACGCTTGTCAATGTTTTTGAATATTTTTTTGAGATGCCATTCTATAAATAATTAGTTTCTAGATTTGTTACAACAAATTTTATTTCTCTGATAAACGTTCGGGCGAAACCTACGTCGACCTTGTCTCGCGCTTCACACTAGTGGTACGAGTCTCTCTCTCTGCTGTTGCAGGTCTCGCTTGCTCTCGGCCTGGAAGCGGGCGGATGGGGCGCCTTGGTGGAGCGTACGAGCGGCGGCAGCGGCGGCATCCTCGGCCACGGCGGCTTCACCGGTCTGGCCGGGCTGGCGCGTCGCTGCGGCGTCTGCCTGGCGACGTTCCCGTCACCGTGGCTGCTCGAGCGTCACGCGTTGCTTCAGCACGCCGGCCAGACCAGCGACGAGAAGCCGTTCACGTGCGAGCAGTGCGGCCAGCGTTACCGCTACCGATCCGCCTACGTGAAGCACCGCGAGCAGAATCATCGCGCGCGTCTTCCCGCCGACAAGCTCTTCACCTGCGACGTTTGCGGCATGCAGTTCAGGTACCTAAAGTCCTTTAAGAAGCACCGTCTGAATCACGCGCTCGAACGGTTGCAGCGCGCGCCCGAGCCGCAGAGCAGCGTGGTCGTGGTCTCGGCGCCGGCCGAGCGAAGCGATCAGGTCTCGAGCACGGGCGAGCCGTCCCAGGTTGAGACCGGCAGTGACACAACGACGAATCCGGGCGACGCCGAGGAGATACGCGGCGCGTTCTCCGAGAGCGTTCGCGGCGACGAGAGCGTCTCGGAGACCGCGAGCGTTCACGAGAATCCCGGCGAGGCGGTGGAGGTTCAGATAACGGAGACCGCCACCGGAACTGCCGGCGGCGGAGGCGGCGGAGGTGGCGGTGCTACCAGTAGCGAGATCGGCGACGTGGACGACAACGTCGTGGACGACGATCGTCACGAACCTAGCGAGGCGATGATCAGCCTGGCGCGTAGCGCGACTCGCGAGGCCGATCGTCGCGAGCGACGCTTCGCCTGTCCGTTTTGCGGCAAATGCGTGCGATCCAAAGAGAACCTGAAGCTCCACGTGCGCAAGCACACCGGCGAACGGCCGTTCGTTTGCCTGTTCTGCGGCCGCGCCTTCGGCGGCAAGAGCGACCTGACGAGGCACCTGCGCATCCACACGGGCGAGAGACCCTATCACTGCGAAATGTGCGGCAAATGCTTCGCCCGGGCTGACTACCTCTCCAAGCATCTCACCACGCACATCCATCAGCGCTAACGCGATTGCTCGGTTTATGAACGGCCCCGGCCTCGTCGAGGCCGAAGAGCAGCAACGTCCACGTTTTCCGCCGACGCGCCGTAAACGTCGCCAAACGGTCCGAGGAATGATCTTGTAAACGAACAAAACCAACACGCGCGTCAATCACGAGAGCGAGAAATCGAACAAAATCACGTTAAACGACGTGTCTATAATTTAATTGGGAAAGAAAAAAAAAAACTTGGCTTTCAAGATCATCCCTCGATGCGCGATTATCACAATCGACGTTGTTATTCCCCGGCTGTTCGTTGCCGAGCGAAAAAAAAAAAAAAAACCAACTCTTCTCGCGAGGAATACGAGCATCGGATTAATAAATTGCCGAAGGACCTCTAGTTTATAGAAGCTGTAGGGAGGGCAGAGAGAGAGAGAGAAAGAGAGAAACGGACTATCCATCCATCTCGCCGCCGGCCCGAGACAAGACGCGTCAATTACGGGAGAGGAAGGGGTGGGAATGTGAGCGAAAAAAAAACGTGATTACGCGTGTGCGATCTCACTTATATGTAATAATAAACCCGCGATCCACATCCGGGAACGCGCGAACACGTCCCGGCGATGAATTTCCTGAAGCTACAGAGATAGTGAGACTTAAACTTGTGATAAGGGATGCGAACAAACAAAAAAAAAACGAAACCAAAGAACGCAACGACGCGGCTATAGACGAAAGCCGACGGTCCACAAAGGCTTCCTTTTGTTATCTTCTTCGTCTTCGTGCTCCATCGACAAAGTGATATCTATATTTGTAATAGTTAAATCCCACGATGTATATCTCTACTCGAGTATAGAAATATATTTCGCGATGTACATGAACGCGCGCGAATAAATAATTTGTCTCAAGCTCCGCGCAGACGCGAACACGTCTCGAACGAGAGAGAGAGAGAGAGAATCGACAATTAACAGCCAATCGAACAACGTAGACACAATTTCGTCTGAGTGAAATGTTTTTATGAAAAAATATATTTATAAACTTGTACTTTACATTAATTGGGTTAGAGACAAGTTGTCTGTGCACCTGTTCTCAAAAATTGTCGATCGATCTGTGAGACGATCAACAAAAGTCGGAACGTCTGCAAAGAAACGTCTTGAGAAAAGTTTCAACGATTTGATTTTTTTAATTTTTAAATCCAAAGTCCACATGAATTTTTCTAACATTCTTTAATTTCGTTCTGTAAATTGATGTTTGTCACAGGTTGTGGAAAAAATTTGATTCGAAACGTTCTCTCTGAAAACTTGGAAACTCGCGTTCGCCACGAAAGAAAAATGCCACCCCTCCCCCATTGGAGTGTGTAAGTGCACACGCGTGCGCGATACCCACTTCGGGCGTTTCTGATTACGGCTGTCAAACGCCGAGGCACGCGAATGACATTTCGCGAAGTATTTCAAAAAAAAAAAACTAGAGTTTCCGGCTTATTTTTACCGCGTCTAATTTTTCTCTTCGCGAGCTGTCATGAGAAAAAGAATTAGATTCCACAATTGTCCTCAAGCGTCGAAGATCGACGCGCACTGGAAGGTTGACACCAAATTTACGTGGCAAAAGTAATATAAAATTTTACTTTGCACTTTGTTTTTTTTCAAAAAAAAAAAAAAAACTTGAAAGAAGTCTAAACAAATTGATTGTTGAATTTACGGCGTAAATTCTTCAAGACCCGCATGTGGACTTTTGTTGTACACGGTGTTGTATTATTTGTGTGCGAGACGTGAGAAATGACGTGTTCGACGTTGGCACCGATGTGCCGATTGGAGGATGTAGGCCGCGAGTTCTTCTCCCGGAAAAGCGTTGCCGGTGCCTTTGAATTTCCGAAATGAAACAATTCTTTCCTTGATGACGCGCGGAATAGCAATAATGCGTATCCTTTCTCCCAATGTCAGAGAAATAACAAGCGCGATTTTACGTTCGTCGTCAGGTGCTGCGAAGTAGCGTCTTGTTGCACGGTTATTATCCGGTCCTTCCAAGAGTCCTTCTCCAAGCAAATTTTTAACCGCTCCATCCACTCTCTTAGGTACTTTTTGCGCGTACGGGGGAGGGGGAGGTTTCGATCGAAACAACATCCGCAATGATTGGCATCTTCTGTTCAGTTTTTCTTGTTTTTTTTTTTTCCAAAGGTGCCAACTAGAGGATTTTAGGAAATAACGTTAGAGAAATCCGTTACAATTAACTCGCTCTAACACGTCAAATAAAACGTAGCCACAGAAATTGCAAGTGGAAAAGAAAAACCGTCAATCATTGAGGGGATGTTACCCCAACCCCTACCCCGTACGCGCGCTGTGAAACGTACACACGAGTCTACAATAACAATAACGCTGCTGTCCAGTTACGCGCGCGCGGAAACGAGAGTGTGGCCGGCTCATTCTCTCAGGATCGGTCTCGCGTAAGTAGCTTTAACTTCCGACCACTTCACAAACCAAGTCCGATCGTGTGCGATCTCGTTGCGAGAGAGAGAGAGAGAGAGAGAGAAAGAAAAAATGAGGAGATAGAGCCTGGCGAAGTTTCTCTTGTGAGAAACTTGTGCGCGAAATTCGAAGGATCATTTATGAAGCCGAATCCTTCCATTTGGTCCGAACACTTACCTAGCCCTTAAGTGATACATACATACTATATATATATATACACATATATATATATATATATATATATATGTAGTGTACTTGCCGCTCTGTGTGTACTCACGCGCACTCACGAAAGTACGCGAAACGAAGTTGAATAACGAAGGTGCTATCTAACGAATAGGGTTGATCGCCAGATGCCGGCCGGCCGGTAACTTTTACACATGAGAAAGAGAGAAAGAGAGAGAGACGACGAACGTGGAAGACACAAGACGCGACAAGAAGATACCCACGCTCTGCGTTGCGAGCTAATGTCTACTGTGCCAAAAAAAAAAAAAAAGAAAGAGGAACTGTTACAGGAAAGAGAGCGAGACCGATAGAAAGGAAGAAAGAGAGAACTTATTCCGTCAGGCGAAAATTCTATTTCCCTCCAAGACCGGCCCGGTACTGCGATAGGCCAATTTAGTCTGTAATTAATCGTATTACCTATACCGTCTCGATAAGGAGTGTAATTTAACTTAATTAAGTATATATATATATAAAAAAAAAAAAAAAATTATGTCGATATTATATTGTCGTCTCGTGGTCGGTGGTGCGACCATCGCGTCAAGATTTTATTAAGAGGAACGTGTCCAACGAATGTCAACGAGAAAAAAAACACGCGGCGAGACGCGGGAAGCGTTTCGCTCGCGCGTTTGCACAGTTTTAATTTCCCACTTCTCGCCGTTCGCCATATATATATATATATATATATATATAAATACACACACACACACAGTCAGACAGACAGACAGACACACACTACACGTAGTTGTCCGCTCTCTTCTAATATAAGTCGGACGTTACACACACGTGGTCCTCACACGTTCAGGCTCGAGGATCGCAGACTAGAGGATTAAAGAAAACAGTTCCATGACGCCTGACGTCTCGATCGTTAGTCCAAAAAAAAAATCTATTCCCGAAACGAAGTTCGCCCACTGCCGTTTTTCCATTTTCGCTGTCCACACGTGTGTTTGAATTCGGCCGGAGGAAAGCCGCAAACTGCGCTTCGAACGCGTTAACTCTCTAGAGGGGAAATCTTCTGATTAAAAAAAAACAGAAAAGCATCTTTGAAAAATTAATTTTCATTGCAACGCACAGACGCAAAACTAGCTTTCAACCCCCCGAACCTACGAGTGTTTCGAGCACCTTTGCGAGACGCTCTTCGCAAATTAATTGTCGGAACTGGTTTTTTTTTTACAGAATACATTAGCGGACGCCAGAAATGTTTTGCAACATCGAACGGTTCGTTTTCCAAAAGGGTGCCAAAAAGGAAAACGGAGGTTGGTTTCGGATTAGTTATTCCAGAGAAAATAAATTTGATACTTACTCGCGCGACGTTGTTATTCGCGTCGCTCGGGTGTTCCCGAGAGTCTTTGCAGATTTAGATTGAATTACAATCAACGATCATTGATCTCACCGCGCGGTGACGTTTTTTTACTGCGGTCGCAGTTCGAGCGCGACTCGATTAGCCATACAGTGCCAAAAAACCAAAAAAGCGATTTACTCTGAACCAAAGTAGAACGATAGGGTGAGGCGAGGGAGGAGAAAAAAAAGAACGCGCCAAACGGGAGAGACTTGAGAGACGCGTTTGCCGCTTTCCCCCGAATTTCGCGATTGTCCCCTCGCGGCAATGAAAGTATCATCTCCACCCTCCCCTCCCCCCTCCGCAAGTCAAACCACCGCGCGCAGTAATTTTGTTTGCGTTCGGGCGTCGACGGACGCCCACAACTACGCGGACAATCCGATCTCTCTCGTTTGTTGTTGGTCGTCGTATAATTTTTTAATTGTATTTTTTTTTCGCAGACTTTAGTCTATAGCGCGAAGTGACGCCGCTTACGTTTTCGAATCGATCGCGACCGCGCGTCGATACTCTCCCCTCGCGGAAGAAGACGATTTATACACACATTCTTTTGAGGGATCGTGATCGAGAAATAATTATTACGAAGGTACCTTAAAAGTAACGATATTGCACAATGTGATATTTTAGTGTAAAAAAAAAAAAACAAACAAAATGTGCGTGCCAGAGAGACGTTTAGTATAAATCTATAATTCTATGATAGAGACTATACTGCTAGTCACAAACTTTTCTCGCGCAATTAGTTGGAAGACGGAAATTGCATCCGTGTGCATGTGTGTGTACAGCGCGCGTGAAGTGCGGAATAGTTTTTGTTTTTTTTTTTTTTTTCTATAGCTGATCTTTAATTAATCTCTCAAGTATTTCTTCATCGGGTTTATTACATCTGTTGTTCGTCTAGCCCCGGCGGTTCGCTTTCTGAAAAAAAAAAAAAACAGCTCGATGACCAACTTCACGATCGCGACAACATCGATGTGACTCTTGTTTTTTGTTTATTTGTTCGGTTCCGCACACACACACACACACACACACAAGCTTGTCAGATATATTGATTCGGCAATAATGTTATCTGTCGCGCGATATGTAATTAATTATCGAATCCGCGCGTTAATCCACTTTAAATTGCGTCATTGAACCTCTTTCGGTGTGTTACATCTCGTATTAAATTAATTAAAATGATTAACTTGATTATACACGCGCGAATGTTAACAAATCCAAGAAGTGACACCGCGTGACCGGTTTTTTGTTCGAAACGCATCGAGTCGCTTTTCTTTTTTAACAAAAATTTAAGAAAAAACGCGCAATAGGCGCGCGAGAAATTAAAAAGTTTTTGATGGAAGCGAAAGAGGAACTCGCTGGGCCAGCGAGTAAAATTTTTGTTCGACAAAAAACGATTTTTGTTGATGAAACTGTCCATATACGGACTTCCAACAAAATCTTATTTTTCCGTGCGTCAATAAATTTATTTCGAAGCAACGCGTTGTGCATCTTTCGCGGACAAATCGTCGCCGGTTTTGGTTTCGAGCCGGGAGAAAAATTCGCGAATTCGCCATCGGAACAAATCGCGAACACGGATCGGATATATATCGGAACTCTCTTTCGTTTGCGAGAGTTTCGCCCTCGCGAAACTTACATCGCGAAATCAATTAATCACGACGCGGCGCGGAGAGGAGACGCGTGTGTAATACACGCGACTCTCTCTCTCTCTCTCTTTCTCCGCGCTTTATATCGCACGTTAGTTCGCGTGATAGCCGGTCGTCTTTCAATCGAACTCCGGCAAAACGTTCCGGCCCCACCGAATGCAACGTGGATAATATATTTATCGCCGCGCCCCCGTGCATGCGGGACGATCGCGGATAGTTTTTGACTCTCGGCAATACGGCATGTACTTTCAGAAACGGCGATATCAGCCCCGCGATATCAGGGCACGTCTGTATATGGGAGCGCGGGGTGCGTGATCCCGAGTGCTTCCTCCCCGGATTAATCCTAGAAATATATATATATATATATATATATCTGTATATACCAAACCATCCCCTTTTTGCACGGAAGGAAACGGGAAACGAACCAGATAACTATTTTCTCCGGATGGACTTGTCCTTAAAAAAAAAAAGCTTTGTTTTTACCGGACGTATTTACTATTTGTTTTTTTTTTATATATATATATATCTGTTGTATGTGTACATAAAAATACCGCGTGTTATATTTGTATAAATACATTTGTAAAAATATATGAAGAATAATACGCGCGTTTCCTCGTAGAAGTTTGATTTGAACTTGAGAAACTTGCGACAAAAAAATATCTTAACGCGACTCTTTCTTCAAGATTAATTGTGATCTCACAAAAGGACGGTCGCTCGGTCAACAATTCGTGTTCACTGAAATTACAATGTTGCAAACGCATGCAAGAGTCAAATTTTCCTTTTTCTTTACGGAGACAAAAAATTAATAAGACAAATAAGTTGGAAACTAAAAACAACACGCTTGAATCTTTTGAAACAAGTCGCAAAATCGATATTGTCGCGAAACGTCGTGAAGTCGAACAAATCGAGCGACATTTTGTATCGTTTAACGAAATACATAAGTAGTCATATAGTTTACGGAATGATTGAAACACACAGCGATCTGTCACAGCAATCCGTCACCCTATTGTGTATGGCCTATAAACGTTAGGAGAGATATAGCGAACCCGATGCGACATGTGTCATAAAAAAAAAAAAAAAAAACAGGGACCTGCATTCTGGAGGAAAAACGAATCGTCTCAGAGAATCATTATTACGATATACTTAGATTACGATATTGCTTTCGCGCGTGTTTTTTTGGATTGACTTGGCTTGCTTTTTCGCGCCCGATTCTCCTTCAAAATCCCCCTCCCTCCCTCCCTCCTCCCCTGGTGGACTAACCGCGTTCAGGCGTCATGGAATTACATTGGGCATTTTAAAACCACGTTTATAAAGTTATATAGCTACAAACACCAAGTATAATATATACAAATATGTATATATATACATACATGCACATATGTATTTGTATATATGCAGATTCTAAGAAATGCAAATATATATATATAAACACATAAATATATATATATGACGATAATATTATATATATATATATATACATATAAAAATATATTTAATGAATGTTCCTATATTTATACTCTAAGTACGTATTAAGTGTATTATATAATTGATATTCGATGGCGATTTCAGGTTTTTACCAAAAACTTAAATGTCTGTTTTAGATATAGTAGCTATCGGATATAACACACACTAGAGTTTAAAGTACTGCTGGAAGAGCGCGAGAAAGAGCCGGGGTGTGAGGAGGATAGAGAGAGAGAGAAAAAAATAGAAAAAATAGGTTGTGTTAAGCGAGGCGACAAATGTCAGAGAGAATCCTCAGAAAGAAAGAAAAAAGAAACGAGAGATAAGAAGTATTAGAGGGGACACACTTTTTAGGTGAACGTACACTACAAACGGGTTTGCATGTGTCGACGGCGAGGCGAGGGTCTTCCTATACTGACTGAACGATCAGATGTGATATACGCATAAGGATTAATTATTTAACTCTAATCGTATATATGTAATTAATATATTAATGGTTATGATATATATATATATATATATAATTATATCTATATATTGTGTATAGGTAGATAGGAACATATATATACAATGTTTTTAATGGTTTATCTATGTTCCGAGGATATATGCTAAGTGTATTTAGATATATATAGGAAGCTGTAAAGAGAAGGTCTCTCGCCGTTAATGTTTGATCGATAGAGACCTGTCCGGCTATAAGCGAGTAAATTCCAATTCACGCCAGAAAATCCTCCATTGCGTATTTTCGCGCACTTCTCCCTCGGAAGAGGGTTTTCCGAGGTTGTTGCGTTGATTCAATAAAAATCGTGGCCAATGATTTGTTGTATACCGTGCGTGGCGGAAGTAAAAAAAATCGCGTTATATCTCGTCTCGAAAAATTGTTGAAACGAAACAACAGAGGACGTCGGTCAAATTACACAAAGGAAATTCAATGTCGTGAGAGAAGTCAACGCGCCGGTTGTTAATTTTTATCGCGATGATACATTTGATTTAAAATTTTTCCAGAGAGAAAAAGAGGGAGGAAGAGGGAGGAAGAGAGAGAGAGAGAGAGAGAACAAATTTATTTGTAATATGAAATGAATCTTTTCGCTTCTCTATTTTTTAATCTATTCTCAGGAAAAAAAAGTATATACATAGCAGACCTTCTCTTAATTGTAAAAGTATTTTATACGAAAAAAAAAAAACAAACAAACAAACAAATTCATCTATATATATCTTTTGATACGCACACATTAAATTTCAAGTAATACAAAAACCGCGACGGAGACCCAATTGTTTTAGTCAATTGTAAATGCGCTTTTGCTCAAATTAAAATCTAAAAAAAAACAAAAACAAAAAACGCGAGGATTTTGATTTCGAAAACCATTTTGTCGCGGGAGAGACTTGAGAAGAAAAAAAGAGAGACCTGAGAGATTTTTCTCCTTGAGACGTTCGAAAAAAAAAAAAAAAAAATTCCTCTCTGCGTGGTAGAAAAATTTCGAACAAACTCGCGAAATCGGAGAGGCGCGAAATTAGGCAATGCAGGCTCTTCTCTCGCGAATTCGGCCAGCTGGCTCGTAAGATTCGCAGAAAAAAAGAAAAAACCAAAGCGGGGGAAGAGGAGGGGAAACTTTCGGGAGTGTTTCGATTTTCACGCGTTCCGTGCAATAACAGTTTGCTCAATCCTCGGTGTCCGTCGGCCCGTCCGTACGGAACGACTACTCGTAGGTTATACAAAAGAGAAAAAAAAAGCACAAAAAGAAAAAAAACTAGAAGAAAACGAACGAAAAAGACGTGTTGGGGAGCGTTGAATTAACACACACGCACACACACGCGCGTGTGTGTGTGTGTGTGTGGGACACAAGGCAACATTAGTAGAAAGTAGTAAAAAAAAAAAAAAGCTCGACTTGTTGTAGTAGCCAGACATTTTTCGAAACCTAATTAGCCCGAAAAAAAAAAAAAACGAAAAAAACTCTTTATCTCCTTTTTCGAAACTTCCTTCGAATCTTTCTCGGTGTCTTCGGTGTCTATTCTAAAGAGATTTAAAGTAAAAAAAAAAAATAAATAAATAAATATATATATAAATAATAAAAGCGAAAAAGTTATAAGCGTTTTAGAGCCTTGATCTCTGTGTAATAGCCAAGCCTAAGGAAACCCGGAATCTTTTTTTTCTGTCATCGTCGTGATTGCAAAAGAGAGAGGGAGGAATTCACATTAGGGGAGAAACAAAAACCACTTCGGATTTTTTTCAGCAAAATTAGTCGTCGTCGAAACGTAACGTTAAGTCCGTCTGCCACTACTCCAGCAATAATAGACGATAAAGCGTGTTACTTCCTCTTTAAAACACGCGCCGGCCCGTTTAACGTTCGATCAGCTGATCGGGGGAGGCGCGAAGGGCAGTGTTGTCTGTTTTTTCGTTCGGAAAAAACTGAATATAAAATATTCCGCACGTATTTATGTTATCGCGTATCTGTATTTTTCATTTTTTCTCTACAGAAGTGTTCGAATTTCGCTCGTCGCGAACTAACTTTGCTGAAACGATTCGCGCGCGCGGTCCATTACAGTATATACAGAAAAGGGCGTAACGTAAACACGAGCTCACCGCGAGATAATCGATCCTGTTCTTTTTTTTTTTTTTTTTTTTTTTCCGAAAAAACTAAACTAAACTAAGTCGTGGCCATACTATCGTAATAATAATTGTTTGTCGTACCTACTGTTAGACGATTATTAATTGTAATTTGAAGTAACTAGCGTAATTTTAATCTAATGTAAAAGAGTGGCGCGGACGCGGACGCGCACATCGAAACTTGCGGAGAGCGTCCGCGTCGCCACTCCCTCCCCCCCGCGTATGTGGATGTTAGAGATATTTTTCAACTTGTACTAAATGTGATAAACCGATGAATTGACAATGAGCAATCTAATTGTAATATAATTAAATATTATTTACATATATGTGTGTATATATATATATATATCTGTGTGTATGTGTATATATATATATACATATATATATATATTGCATAAATAAATATATATATACATAAACACGAGAAATATTCTATATACATAATATCGGGGGCGCGAACGGATTTATTTACGTGCGCGCGCACAAATATTATGTATAAATTATATACATTATACATGTCTGTGTCGTACAAGCCGTAATTAGGATTTACTGTAGCTAGTACGTGTCAGCTTGTTAAACTGAACATACTCGTAAAAATGGCAGATGGCAGAATGAACGCGTTTTCACGCGCTCCTCGTGAGGTAAGGAAAGAAGAGAGAGAGAGAGAGAAATGCGTAAGAGAGAAACAAGTGCGCGCGGAGGGTGTCGAGAGAGAGAGAAAGAGAGAGTGAGAGTGTGAGAATAATATTATCATATGCCGTCTCGGAAATCTGTCCACGAATTTTCCATTGACGCTGGGCGCTGTCGTGCCAAAAAAAAAAAAGAGGTGTCCGCGCGATCCTCCGGCTTTTCGGCTCAACCGATTAATTGCATAATTAAGAAAAGCGTCGAAACAACGTGTTTCGCGAACACCTTAGCGCGCATATATTTGGCGAATTTGCTAAAAAAAAAAAAAAAAACAAGAGAGAAATTATCGTCGCCGGATATCGTATGGGAAAATTTTTTTATTATTTTTGCGACATTGTGAAAAGTAGTAACGTCGTTTTTTTTTGTCACTTTACAAAGAATTGCAAACAATTGCGCGTGTACATACGTACTCGCGTTTCTCGAAATGCAAAAGATATGTATCTCAGATTTTCACGTAAAAAAAAACAAAATAATTCTCAGAATAATCTTCACGCGGCGGCGTCGGGAACAAACACTCTTGTGTGTGTTGGAAAATTTGTTATCCGCAATTTTGCGACGCAACAAGCCGCATTAGCGTCGTTTACTTCGAGAGAAACAAAAGTGCGTTCGATACGTATTGTATTTATTACAAACAGCCGTACAAAAAAAAAAAAAAAAAAAGACAAAAACGCGAATCTCTCACAGACGAATCCGATCCGCGATCGACCGCGATCGATCGACCAAAGCTCCGAGAAACAAACGAACTAATGAAAGACGACGAATTTTAAGCGTTTTGCGAGAGAGCGCGGCGCCCCACGTCATTGGTAACGCTTTAAAAAAAAAAAAAAAAAAAAAAAAAAAAAAATACCGGTATATATTATATACATTGTAACCGATTGTTGTCTACGATATATAATGTTATTTTTCTAATTCATATTCAATTGTTATTGTTGAGCGAGCGAGGGAGAGCGCGAAGGATGAATGGGGGAACGAGTGAATACAATGAATACGACGAAAGAAAGAAAGAGACGCGGAGGAAAGAGCAAGAAGAGAGAGGAGGGAAAAGTGTATTAAAAGATCGGGAGAGGTAAAATACGCGTGTGAATGTGGAGGATGAGAGAAACCAAAAGAGAGAGAAAAAAAAAAAGTGCACATCGAATACTTAAGCGCGAATAATTGTATTCGACCAGGAGATATAGAGTATGTATCTCTCTTGTACTTTCCATTTCCATTTGCTTCCCTTTCGAACACACACACATACACACACATATTTACATTACACATTTACATAACATCATTATCACGTACAACGAGATTCTATGTCTTTCCCAAGTGTGTTTTTGGCAGCTCGATTCTTATATATACAAATAAAAAAAAAACAAAAAAGTGTCGTAATTGCGAAATAAATGTTATAAATTCATATTTTTAATATCGATTGTACATACGGTCGCGAGGAGTCTCAAACGCGCCTCAATATGTTGTTGTTAAAAAATTTATATGCATTATGTATTTTTTTTTTTTTATTAAACTTTTTATTGTCGCATATTTTTTCCCCCTTTTCTCCGACTTGAGAAACTGTAATTTGTGACAATTTTACTTTGTTTTTCTTCTCAACAAAAATGTCCCAAGATCGACAATATGTAAACTCACTTTAAAAGAAAAAGAAAATCGCATAATTGTTTTGTCAGTTAATAAAAATTCTTGCTGGAAAAAATGCGACGAAAATTCCTCATCTTGGCGCTTTGAAACTTCGCGACTCGACTTTTAGTGGTAGTTTACAGGTGGAGGTGTTCTCGTCTGCGAGACCGCCGCCGAATCGGACCACTTGCGTGGTTCCAGTTTTTTCCTTTGTTTTTGTTTTTTTATATTTGTTCTCCGCGCGCAGTTTGTCGTGTGCCCCTTCCCCTCTTTTGGGTTTATCCACCGTGAAATTTCCGCGCAAGTGGTGGTGGCGCGCGATTAGCGCGACGGTGCGCCGGTCGTCTGTGATATTACATACAAAAGTCGCGAGCGCACACACAAGTATTGTATTTTTTGTAAGGCTCACGTATGCCACGCAGATTGTGATAATTCGAGTTCGCGGCGTCGTTCTTCGTATTCTCATGAAAATGAACGACGGACCGGCGCGCCCGGATGCGACTCGCGCGCGAAACGGCGATTCGGCGGCATCTTTTCTTTTTTTTTTTTTTTCGTTTTATCTTTCTATTACGTAACTTTCGAATCAATTCCCGTCATTTTTCTCATTACGCGCGCGGAGCCGTGTGTCGATCGCAAATTGCGTTCGATATCTCCGAAACGATTTCGCTCATTTCGGTTTGAATTCCGATCGTTTATTTTCGCGGCGGGGAATATTTGTAATAGGAAAAGTGACGGACGTCACTTCTCGAACGGAGACAACGGATATCCCCCATCCCGGATTCCGGACTCGATCGTTTATTTTTTTCTAACGCACGTAAGAGGGAAAAGTGACAAAAAGAAACGGAATTATTCCGGGAGTTCACACAATAGATGGCCATTACGTAACTCTTCGATTCCACTCGGAAATGATTGCGACTCTTTTTCATTGCGTTTTTTTTTTTCCATCGTTCTTTCGAAAGAAAACGAAACGCAGATCGAAATTGATTCCGATCGGAATTGATTGCGAAAAGTTACATCTGATTCGAAGTGTGAATGAGAGACTTTATTGTTTCAACTGCGCGCGAGGGAAATGCGTTTTTCTCTTTTTGTTTTTTAATTCTCCGACTTAAGCTTCGATAGTTTTAAAGGATTTTCAACTGTGAGACACATTACTCGACGGTCCTCGCTGTATTTTAAATTGACCGAGGAGAAGTACCTTCGGGATATATATTTGCTTGTTTCTTTCTTTTTTTTTTTTTTTCTAAATAAATGTTGGACGATATATAAATTTTAATCCATCAATCTACTGCGAGTGTGTAGATATAGATCTCTTCTTCGATTTTTGCGACTTTTTACGCGCCGGGGAAGCATAGCGAAAAAAAAAAGGATTTTTATTTCGGAAATAAAGTCGTAGTGTGTACATACGAAAAGAGAGATCTGATTTTGTTTCTTTTGTTTTCTCGTTTTCAAACGCTGTTTCGAAAGATTATTTTCTGTTGAACATATTTCGTACAGGTTTTTACGTTATGTTATTCGTAGGTTGTTTTCGATTAGATATTGTTGCTCGATCGAAGCGAATCTTCTCGCCGAGTCCGCAAAGAGAATTATCGATTAAAAAAACGTAGCAAATAGTAATTGCTCGAGCTTTTACCCGCATATTTTCTATTGAATAGAGAACAAGAAATTCTGGAAGATAGGTATATCGCGAATCATGCCTAAACACATAAGTTGATCCTCTGTAACTTTGAATTCGCATGACATTTTTTTTTTTTTTTTAGTCCAATTTCATTTTTAGCCACAATGTGGCATCTCGTCACCTCTTCTTCGTAACCATAAAAATTGCTTGTCGCGAATTGTCGCGAAAAAAGAAACAATTTTAAAAAGAATCTTCGAAAACTGTAAATCCATTTTTTTTTTTTTTTCTGGAGATTGGATACTTTTGCTAGTTTCATACATTTGTTTTTATCACTCACGAAACAAATTCGGAGAAGGTTAACACACCCGGAGAGAAAAGACTCGCGGCCAGCAAGAAAAAAATTTTGCGAGACAAATCAAAATCGAATTTTTCGTCTCGCCAACAAAACGTTTCGTTGGCAAATCGAAACGTTCGACAAGGCTTGGCTCGAAATTCTCTCGCTGGCCGTGTAGTAACTTCTCGCTGTTCTTCGCAAATCTTTTTCTTTTTCTTCCGTGTGATACGTCACACTCATCAAGAACAAGTTGCTTTTACACGCGCGCGTTATATTTGCAATATTGATACCAACCCCATTAATTCTGGGGGGAGTTTATACACTCGCGTTATTTTTCCCACAAAACATTCCGGTGATATTTTCGCAACTTTAAAGCCTGATCGCGACTTATCTTGAAAAAAATAACGAGAAAATACAGCAAGAACTTTACTACGTTGGATTATTAAAGTTATTTGGCTGCAAAAAAAAAAAAAAAAAAAATAAGAGGGGGGCTCTGAAACGAGCCCGCACACACGAGTTCTCGTGCTAGCCGATCATTAATCTCGCAATTTAATCCTCCCCCCCCCTTCTCCATCGATCCCCGCCTTATGTATATAAAACCTGAAAGTTTTATTTTCGTACAAACACTCGCGCGAGTGTTTTTCGCGACATTTGAGCAACAACGCGCAATCACGCCGGATGTGTGTAAAAGGGCGATGTTTAATAAATAACGCTCTTAGAACGCAATTTGAACGACTCTGTTACGCGCTCTGTATCGCGTTCGTGTTATACATATATATATATATATATATATGTATGTATAGTTTGGGATTGTTCTCCCGATTTCGGGCGTGTGAAAATTTTACGAAAACCGCGAAATATTCCAGCGGGCAATCCCGCTCGCGCAATGACCATTCGAAGCCCTATCGAACAACAATAGTTAAAAATTCGCAACTTCCGGCGGATCGAGGTGTAAAAGCTCGAGTTTTCAATCTATTTCGTACATATATATAGAGAAAATGGAGAAAAACGCGCTTATACATGTATGTATATAAAAAAAAAAATAATAAAAAATAAAAATCTGTTTGTCGACTCGGCGACTAAACGAAAATTCGATTCGATCGGAGAATCGATCGATTCTCCGAAACGTCAAACGGATCTATACGTTAGTTGTGTAATAATAATAATAATAATAATTAATTACGCGACGCGTTTATGTGATATTATACATTTGTAATCTGCGTGTGCGTGTGCGTGTGTGCGCGCGTGTATGCGATGTTGAATTTTTTCGTTGGCGTCCGTCGGATCCCCAAGTGACGCCAAGAGGTGGACTGTAAGTCGCGTAATCAAGAGTTGTAAGACAACTTTATTAATGTCGATGAGAGAAAGAGAGAGAGAGAGAGAGAGAAAGAAAGAGAGAAAGAGAGATAATGATGGAATGATGATGATGATGATGATGATGATGATGATGATGATGGAACGTCTGGTGCAGTGATAATCGTTATTGCTATCTTATAACGTTTAATGTATATCAGTGTCGTGCAACAAAAGAAAAATAAGAAAAAAAAAAAAAGAGAGCGGATCTCGACGCTCGTTCGGTGTTGTGGGTATGCATACTCGTTCCTAGCAACTCGTATGACAATTACTATTCGATAACTACTCATAACAATTGCATTGATCTACTTTACTCTATATATACGTACACTTTAAAGATAAATAAATAACATTCTGTCCAAATCTCATCCACGATTGTGGCGTCGCTGTCTATTTCTTCCTTCGAGTCTATACACACACACACACACACACACACACACACACACACACACACACACAAAACAATCTCTTGCACCATCTTTTCTTGTTCAATAAAACAAAAAAAAAACCAATTTACATCGGAAGAAGTTGAAATTATTATTATTATTCCCAGCGGAAACGATCAAGAAGAGGAAATGCAAAAAAAAAAAAAGAAAATGTCTCTGTCCAACGAGAGAGGAATTGCGAAAAAAAAAAAAAAAAAAGAAAGAAACGACGGCGGATGAATGAGAGAAGCAACTGGCGTCATCACCTTTTATTATTTCGTCGCGAACGACGGGACGTTACATGCCTCAATTCATTCTCTTTCACACATTCGAGTGCTCGGATATTTACTTTCAGTTTCGTACTTTTTTTTTTTTTTTTCAAATATAAAGCGCGTTTGTGCGGTTGTCTTCACTTCTACAATCGGCGTTTATTAGGAAAAATATACACCACCTATCTCTCTACGCGTCTACATTCGTCAGCAGTGAGAAGCTGTTAATTTCTAGTCTAACGTTGCGACAATACGATCAGCAAATGTTTTACGACTGTAAAACTGAACAAGAGATTACACATTTTGTTTCTTAACGCTAGCAAAAAAGCTGCCTAGAAATCTAACGAGAGGAATTACATTTGGTGTCTAAATGCAAAATGCGCGTAAGTAGATTCCTTAAACATTGTGTGTTATTTTAAATAATATATATATATATCTTTCTTTCTATATCAACGCGCGCCGCGTGCGGCGTTATTTATTTGTTTCAAACTGGCAGATGCTGAGGGATCGTGTGTATATATTTATATACATATATATTATACGTATTCTGTAATGTGTGCAAACGTGGCTCGGTGTACGTCGGATCTCTGGTTCCACGGTTGAAAATGGGTAGTTGCGAATCGATATCGGTGACTAAGCGCGTGAAACATGACTAGCTCGAAACGAACGGCGATTCCGCGGCGTGTTACAATATTCCGACGATTAATTGCCGCGTGCGGTCCTCGCATTTTGTTTTGCCGGTCTGCAATTTGTTTCGCGTAGTCCGCAACAATAGTCCGGTCTCAGAGAGAGAGAGAGAGAGAGAGAGAGAGAAAGAGAGAGTGTTGTCCAAATTGCGCGAGACTGAATGCGTATAATGTGCACGTATCCACTTACAATCGCGGGCCACGTTGACACGCGAAGAATATATGTAGAAGACTTTGAAACGGCTCAACAGTTGTTATTAAACGATCCTCTTTCTCTGTTCGAACAAACGATTTGAGATAAATTGGATCTTTTTTTCCAAAAACCGATAGAAAAATAGTTTGTTTTTTCTTTTTTTATCACTTCGAGAACGTTCGGAATGCTCGGAAAATTTACGGTAAACACGATACAACGTGCAACGTCGTCGAGATTATATATCGTTTCGCGCAGAGAAACATGAGATAATTCTTTATTGCTTGTATTGATTTCTCTTTATATTTTAATCAATAACCACTCTGTTAAAATTGTTGATCTCTTGTCTACGTTACGAGACAATTTTAAAAATGCGTCTTCCCTCAACTTAAATCAACGAAAGAAAATATATCGAGATTGCAAGGATAACATGTTTCACTTCTATCACATAATATATTTCCGATTTTTGAATAAACGAGAATTTAATATAATTTACAATACAATTAAAGGAAAGGTAATAAGGCCATTGGGAGATGCTTATATTGTGATATAGTATTTTAAAAAATATCTACTACATTATATAACAAATTGTACGTGTGGCTCTTTAATAAACTATCAATAGAAAAAATCATACGGCCAATAAGAGCCAAACGTTGGGTGCGAAATATTCAAAGTGTAAATTGCACAAATTTTAATTCGCATTAAATTTTAATAATTCGAAAATCCACATCTCGATTTGCATCTTGTGCATAGAAAAATTCGTAATATTGCTATATTATAATACGATATTAATGTAATGTAATAATATATGTATTGCAATACAATAATAATAATAATAATCTGCTTTATTATTAAAAATTAGTCGATTTGCGTCAATTAATATATTTTGCGCTAATAAATCTAATATATATATATATATATATATACTTTATGCACCATTTTTGCGTCAATCTTATTATCTTTCCTTTTTTTTTTATTATATATACTATATATATCTTACAAAAAGCTACTAGAGTCACGTTATTTTTCTTCTTTTTAAATCTGTTAACTCAATGTGTTGCAATACACAGGCCACAACAATATGTATAGACTTACTAGAGATTTCATCCTCCTTGTTTGTTAAAAAAACACACTAATTTGACAGCGTGTCATTTCATATGTGTATATTGTAACGATCGTCAGATAAATGCAACAGAGATTCACAAAATGGAGAGATAGAAATTGCATAACAAAGAATTATGTTAAACTACTAAGCTAAAATGCAGACATACAGTCGCACATACAATACGTATATGTATGCAAAATACACATACATATATATATTGTATTGCAGTTCTCAA
Source organism: Pseudomyrmex flavicornis (assembly GCA_014825475.1). Lineage (NCBI taxonomy): Eukaryota > Metazoa > Arthropoda > Insecta > Hymenoptera > Formicidae > Pseudomyrmex > Pseudomyrmex flavicornis. Next base: position 24,268 of record QVNW01002565.1, read on the forward strand.
AGATACTATGTACCATAATTGTGTCATGGTAGCTGCAACACATACTCAAACATATCTTGTATATACATATGCATTATTAGAGATTCTTACCATGTATGAAGATAGTTTTTTTAAAAAAAAAAGCTCAATTTTTTCTTCTTTTAATTAATTTTCTTATAAAAATACTCGCGCGTGGATGCATTTCTACCTACAACCGGACCTTGAGTTCCTCCATTCTCTGCTTTATTCTTCTTCGCATCTCTTTATACCTAAAATATAAAGAACAAAAAAAAAAAACAAGAAAAATAAAGTAAAATAAAACTTTTTATTGCAAAATTTGTCGCGATGTTGCTGTTTATTTATTTATTACGTACTTTTCTTTCAAAACAAGAATCTGACGTTCCTCCTCGTAGTGATAGCGCTGCAATATCCCTTGGCACTCCGCTAAGGACAGATTGAGAAACTGCGCGACGTCGGAACTGATCTCGGGCGTGGACAGTTTGTCGACCAAAAACAATCGCGCAATGTTCTCGTGCGGGCCCAAAACCACTCTGACCTCCAGGGGATACTCGTCATCCCTCAGTCTCCTTTGTTCTGGGAACATAGATCGCACGTAGCGAAACAAGATAGTTACGATATTGCGCGCAAGCTTCGATCTTCTACACAAAGCATTCGCGAAATTCTTACCACCATTGTCGCGGACTACGAACAACGCGAAGTTGTCGGATTTCGCGTCGACTTTGTATTTGTCCAGCATGAGATTGATGACCTCCTGAGTGTTCACCAGACTCGTCACCCAAACCGACATCTGCGAGCCGTGCGGCGGCGTGAAGAAACTGGTCTCTCGATTGTAAAAGTGACCGTTGATCGAGCAACGACGTCGCAATCGACTTCGCGATTGACGTCTGCCTCCCGGACGTCGTCTGATCGCGGTGGAGCCTTGCTTGCGACGCAGAACGACGCCATCCAGCTTTAACCAAAAAACGTATTGTATTTGATTAAAGTTTCTATCGATTGTTCGCGATGATACGATACCTCTAATCCGCTGTCCGTAGACATGGTCATATTGTCGTCATCCCTGAACTGCAGAGAATTCACCGAGTCCGTGTCGCTGTCGGTTCTGTGTCTCTGGAGACAGTCAGGACCGGACAGCGATCGGTTCAGACCTTTCTCGATCCAGCTGTCGTCGGTGATCGATCTGTTCCCGACCGAGTTCTTGTCCAGGTTGTCGAAGTATTCTACTCTTCGAAGCGTGCCGTTTCGATTAGAAGCTCCTAAATTGCAGACAGGCGTGTCTGTACTGGACGAACTACCTATGCTGTGGGTCGGCGTGCTGTGTAAGCTGCTGTCGTCCCGGCTGGTACTCTGGTGATTGGGACTGCTGGTTTCCGAGTTGTCGCGAGAATCCGACCGATCGAGACTCGACTGGGACGAGAGCGGCGGCGTGTCGCCAACGCTGGATTGCGAACTCATAGACGGGAGATTCTCGGGCATCGTCTGATACAATTTGTTACCGTCCTCGACCTTTCGTTCCACCTGCAATCACGCACGTTCCGAGTTGCAAACAGTTGTCTTGTCATTTAAAAGCAATTAATCGACAGAAATAAGTAATAACAAAACCTGTAGAAGCTCATCGAGCTCGTCCCATTCCATATTCTTGACGTCCAGTTTCATGGGCAACGTGAGACTCTTTAAGTGATCGGGCGACGTTGGAGACTTCGCGTTAGTTTCCGCGTTGTTGTCCGATGCGGTTTTGGCGTGCAACTCATCATCCACTTTGTCTTCGTCCTCGATATCCTAATCCAGGATTCAAAACAAGAAATACGTCGCAACAACTCAGGTCAGAACTGGTAAAAAAAAAACGCAAGTAAAACCTAAAACAAACCTCGGAAACACTGCGTCTGCACGAATTTCTGTTTCGCGCGGTGACCACAGTTCGTTGATCGTCATCTTCCTTCAGATGAATCACACCGCGAACTCCCCAATAAATTCTCAGCGCGCCTTCCAGTATCAATCGTCCGTTGACCTATTTTTTAATCGTCAATCAATTTGTTACGTTAACTCTGTTGCGTATATCAAAGCTTGATATTATGCAAGTGTTTTTAAAAAACTGTTTTCACCTCGCGACTTCGAATTCCTCCACTTTTGCCTTCGTAATACTGATTGAAAACCTTCAGTTTTGATTCCAAGTGCGATCTGTGAAAAAACACGACATTTGGAAAATTGTTTTTTTTTTCAGCACTTTGTTTTTTTAACAATCAAAATATTTAGCAACTTTCTCGCAATTTTGCTTTACCTCGGTAGCGATGACCGACTTTCCTTCTTTCCAAAACTTGTGTGCGACTCTACTCTCGTGCCGTGGCCAAACAGTTGAGGTCCAAAGAGCGCTCCGTAACAAGGAACATGGCAGTAAGGCACGCCTTTATGCTGATTGAACGCGACAACAAGACAAGTCATGTAATTTACAATTCACTAATTTTTCTATAATTACGTCATAAAAACAACTTTGTTTTCTTGTCACCTCTGCGTGTTGTCCTGGATTTAATCGCTTCCCACACTCCTCGCATCGCAAACATTCTGGATGCCAATCGTATCCCAGAGACTGTTTACGTTCAGCTGCAGAATCAGTAGGTGTTTTCATGATGCAATTATTTGTTATTTAACAATCAATATATGAGAGAACAGTTTTTATTGCTGTGTAAAATCACATGTGTTCGAGACTTTCATTCTTTATAAAAATAATTTTTATAATACTAAGTCGCAATGATGTATTTATTTATTACAATAGACAACAAAACATAGCCTGAATGTTGTAATAATCAAAATGAGCGACAACATGTAACAATTGGACTTTGACAAAAGATCAGCTTTCAAATTTTTTCTTCGATACAATAAAACGCGCGCGCGTTTCAATGCGCGCGATGTCTCGAAATAAAAAAGCAAATCGCTCGATTCGCGATCCAAAATTTGCTACATCAACAACAAAACTCATTTTTTGAGTGTCGAAAAAAAATCGCGAGAACTCACCGAAATAAACGGGTTTTCCACATTTGTGACACTTCCACATGACGACGAACGCTCGGTGCGAACGATGAACGGACGAACAAACGGGAATTGTTTTTTCGTCGGAGCTTCGAACGATGTTTTAAATCATTTTGTTTACACCAAAACGGAGTTCACTTCGATCATTGAAAAAATGACACGAAACGACACGCGCGACTATATCACTGGTCCAGAGACAAGTCCGAGAACGGCCATGGACGGCGTGTCGCGGTTCAGCGCCGCGACGCGCACGTTTTTGTGAACCGACCCGGTGAACATAAAAATCGCTATCTCTCGCCGATTAATCTGGTTCTGTTCCGTGCTACGTGCGCGCGCTCGTTACATGTATGCAATATATATCTAATATGGTTTACAGTTCTTAGTTAATAGAAAAATAACAAGAGACTTAGTTTCTATAAAGGTCGCAATAAACTCAATAAATGATTATCAAATAAAAAATATAATTGTGAATTGAGTTTTTCATTATTAGATATGTTCCCTAAAGCTACATATAAATTATAAAAAGTACAAATAAAAATGTAACTATATAATATTCTATATATTATATATGTATAAATATACATAAACAAATATATATATTGTTCATATAAATGTGTATATTTATACATAGCTTTTGTAAATTTGAAATACAAGAGACTAGAATTAAAGAGAATGCATCAACAATTGTCATTATTTTTATTTCTAATTCTTAAAGTAAAGATAATTCAATATTCTTATGTTAGTTTTCACAAGAAAATTTAAAAAAATTATAATATTATTGCCTTATTTTTTTCTTTTCCATTTCATCTAAACGTTGCTTCTCAGTTCTGACATTGACATCTCGAATAAAGGTTTCCATTTCTTCCAGTCTCTGTTTGCTCAGAATCGGATAGTAATCCTTCTTAATTTTTAACACATATTTGTCAAAATATTCTGGTTGGTTGACGTAGTAAAATACACCCACAGGAAACGATATGTACACAAACATCCTGCTCACTTCTAGTACCCAGCCCATTTTTCAAGTAGTCCTGTGAGAGAGAAAGAATATTATTTTTCACAGTTTACAAGTTTCTTAATGTTTATTCAGAAACATATATACATGTATGTAGTATTTGTTGTTACACTCTGTATGTGATTTCAATAGAATCAGTTGAATATGGCTTGTGAATATCAGAGCCAAAAAGTTGTGGAATTTAATTTTGCTATTTGTTGCAATCTTGTAATTGATTTGGCAATTATTTATTTGAATATCAGTTTAATTATCAGACAACTTGCAGAGTTGCATGTTCAACTGATTCCATCTTTCCTAAAACAAAAAACAAACAAACAAACGTTAGTACGTGTTACATGTCACATATTGTTGCGCAATATCTCAGTGCCAATTATTTCTACATCCTTCTAAATATTGCAATGATTTTGAAAAAAAAACTACATATGACATCACTTACAAACAGAAGTTATCTTTCTATCTCTTTTGCAACATCTGATGATGAAATACGCTAATGTTATATAATGTGTGAATCAAAATCCTTCAAGCGCGTTGAATCAATGATATGTAATCATTATTTAATTTGAAAACAAATTGCAAAAACTTAACAATATAACCAGACGTTTACCAGAAGAGAAAGAGCGAACTATCAAGAATCACTTGACAGAAATATGCGTTTAGGGTTAAGTTTCTGATGCATATGTGCGGATTGCCGCACACCTTTCTTTACCAATCGTAGCGCATCAAGCTTGCTTTTTTATCGTCCGCGATTTTCTCACGCACTTTGAGATTAGTCTCACAGGTGGTGCGTTCGCAACAATCGCGTATCTACGTTGCCCTAATCGGCAACAAACACAGCGGAAACCGTATCGCTCTCCGCACATTCCCGTCTGTATCTACGTACGTGCTCTATGGTTGCGGACACTGTCATTGTCCTGCACTGGTCTGTTATCGGTTCGTATATTGCTTTTCCGTGAGGAGGAAATGATGTCGACGCTCGACGAGACCGAGGTGAGTCGTTTGTAGAAAACGATAGCCCGACGCCTTCGCAGCTTTGACGCTGCATCGTCCCACGACCGAACGACAAAATGGAAGCGGACTACCAGCCGACGATGAGTCCATCGCGCACACTAACAGGTGAGAGCTGGCTGGTATCTCTCTGTGTGTGACATCGCGATCGGTGTCACACGCAAATGGACAAAATATATTTTGTTATCGTTTTGTTTATACGACGACGACAGAGCACACAAAGAAATGACATTATGTTTCGAGCACACCTATATATATGTATTTGTTATTTAGCGCTGCTCTTTTACACACACGTACACAGTTTGCGATACGTGTTATCTGCTCTCTTTGATAAAGATCACTAGTTCGTATTGGTAAACAAATATGGCATAACGGATTATTTTGGTATCATTATGTCTTCTAAGATGATGGAGTGTATTTCTCTCCCAGAAAACTGATGCATTTTTCTCCTAGAAAAATTGTGTGTTATTAACATGTAGAAAAATTGTGTAAAAAAATTATATTCTAACACAATGCAATATACAATAGAAAAATATAGAATATATACATAAATGTATATATTGTACAGATAAATATATGTTTAGAAAAATTGTTCTTGTACTGCAATATATGAAATTTTTTATTAAATAAAAGAGATTTTAATATCCTAGAAAACATAATGATAATCTGTTATCACACCATGTTATATAAATAGAGTTATAAACAATAGAAAGAGAGAGACATGTGAGAGACATAATTTGTTATTGGAAAACATTTTTAGCAGGAACAGGCAATGACTGTGAAGATCCTTACCCTAGTTTATCAGATTATCACGACTATGAGCCAAATTTGGAGTTTGATGATACAGAATTACAAACAACTTCAAACAACGGTAACATAACAAAATGCTTTTAGATATTTAAAATATTGTGCACACACATATATATGTGTTTTCAAATAACAATAAAAGATACAAATTGCAAAACTGCAATTGTTGCAACTTCATAAAAGAATTTGTGTTTTGTTACTGTGTGTAGCCACGCGACTTCTAGAAGAAAAATTGGATCTGGTGAGCAGCAACGTGATCACCGGAATGGATTATCTAGAAAGCCCAGTGAGCGACGGAACGATTGAGGAGAACTTTGAGGAAGCTTTGGTAGATGCTCCAGTTATTGAATCTGGTGTGTGACCTTTTATCTTCTGTTAGTAGCCAGTAAATGTCATGGCATTCTCGGGGCATAGCAGGTGAATTATGTAGAACATTGTACACAGCTTGTTTTATACTGCATGGTGTAAAGGATGAAAGTAAGAAAAGGAATGTAAACGAATAATGTTTCGCTTTTTAAAGCCTATTCTCTCCTTTTCGAAATAACAAATTACGTACATACATACACGTGTGGTGCTCTTGAAGTGGGAAAAATTTGTTTGTTGTATAACGTGGAACAAACGTATATATACTTTTATATACAACTTCTCTGTGAAACAAGTGTTTGCTCTTTGAGGGCTCAAATTGTTTTGCTCAATAGTGTTTTTTAGTTGATGCGAGTTTGTTACACACACACATTCATATATGCCTGATACACGCTGAAACAATCCTCAAGTAATTTTATGTTACAACAAAAACGTCTCTCTATTAATGGAACAGCGGAAGATCTGGCTGCTTTGGACGGAGAGCTTGCCGATGAAGAAGACTATCTCGATATATCTAGGCATGGAATTGTAGAGGTGGTTGGCGACGACAGTGCCGGTCGTAAACTAATTGTTGTGTCGGCGTGTAAATTACCTCCTATTGGAAAGGAGACCTTTAATCACGCCAAACTACTTAGGTGCGTTGTGAGATAACGCACACATGATATTCTATTATTTATCATGTTATTTTCTGCGGTATTGTTTTCAATCACTAGAAGTTAACATAAAATCTCCATAGTTTTTTTTTTTTGCCAATAAGATCTTATTTTAATATTTTTGATTTTTTTTTTTTTTTTTATATTAATAAAAAAACTTGTGTAATAGTTGTGGAATTGAAAATGCGTATAAATTTACACTCGATTAATATTGAAACACACTGCTCTTTTATATTATTCATATTCATACTCGTGTTTAAATAACATCACAAACAAAATTTGTATGCAAAGTTTAATGGAAGTTTTAAACGAGATGGATTTTGCTTTGTTGCAGGTATCTCATGCACACTCTAGACACGTTTGTCGAGCAAGATTATAGTCTCGTTTACTTCCATTACGGTCTCACGTCAAAGAACAAACCACCTCTCACCTGGTTGTGGCAAGCGTACAAAGCATTCGATAGAAAATACAAGAAGAATCTCAAAGCTCTTTATCTCGTACATCCCACTAACTTTATTAGGATCGTCTGGCAAATATTTAAACCCGCTATTAGGTAATGACTCTTCTTTAAAACTTGTGTTTTCAGTATTAATTTGTGAATCAAAAAAAAAAAAAAAAGAACGACGTTTCAACTAAAAAATAACAAGACCTAGTATGAACAAATAGTTATTTTAATTACAACTTGCAGCACTTTAAATAGTAACATAATAAAAATAAACCACTTTAAATTCTTGCTGAGTTCTTCGGCAGATAAAGAAATATAAGTGCAAAAAATCATCACATTTGTCTACTGTTTGTGAGATATTTTATTTAAAATAACTTCATTTCAATACATTGAAATTTAATAAGAAAACTTTTCATTAACTTTGACATTACAATTCAATGTGTCGTATATAATTGTCATCAAAACCACTGTTATTGTATTTTTGCAGTGTAAAATTTGGTCGGAAAATGATGTATGTTAATTATTTAGAGGAGTTGGCGCAGTATGTTAACTTGAATCAATTAATCATACCTCCCGAAGTTATAGAGTAAGTCTTAAATGTTACTTTATTCATGTAAAATACACACATTAGAAATGTAGAAAAATTTGTTACAACACTACGTTAATTGTTTTTTTTAGACATAATGAACAATTACTGTTAAAAAATAAGAAAAATTTACCATCCAACCCGCCGCAAAGCACGATAGTTACGCCAGTTGGCACGACTCAGTTCGGCGCTAGTCTACAGTTTATAAAAGAAAACAACAACGACGATCCGATACCACCGATTGTGAGGCAGTGCGTGGAATTTCTTGCCACACCTGACGGTATATTTCAATTTAAAAAAAAAAAAAAAAAAAAAAATGGAAGATCGGCCAACGTGACAGTAATCAAAGAACTTCAGAACCGTTGCAACCAGGGCTTGCCTATTGATTTCCAAGGAGATCCACATATCGCTGCTGTTCTACTTAAATCTTTTCTTCGCGAGCTGGACGAACCTCTGATGACTTACGAATTGTACGATGAAATCACGCTGTTTCAAAGTGAGCATTGTTGTTTTTTTTTTTTTTTTTGTTTTTTTTTTTATATCTCAGCTTGATTTTCTTCTGAATTGTTATTTTATAGCGGAGAGCAATAAATCTATTTTCTTGTTAATTGCAGCATTGTCGAAGGATGAACGACCGCGTAAAGTGCAGATACTTATATTGGAAAAACTACCGGAAGACAACTACCAAGTTCTCAAATACATTGTACAATTTCTGTCGAGAGTACGTAACCACCAGTGGCCGCAGACGCACGCAAAGTTTCTCCGATAGCGATATGTTGCATCTGACTTGTATAACTCTTCTTCACAGGTAATGGACCGTAGCGACCTCAACAAGATGACGTCCAGCAATCTCGCGGTCGTATTTGGACCAAATCTAGTTAGAGCACCGCCCGAGCGCGGAATGTCCCTTTCCGCGATAGGACCTATTAATCAATTCATAGACTTCTTATTTACTTATCAAGATAAGATATTTATTATTTAAAAACAAACGATAAGAGATTGAGATTAAGATTGCGATTGAGAGAGAGAGAGAGAGAGAGAGAGAGAGAGAATGAGCGAGCGAATGAGCGAGGGCCTAATCGTAACATTCGAACATTACCACGCACGTGTCCGCACTTTCATTTACCGAAATATTTTTATATATAATGATACGCCCGATATATATATAATATATAAAACCACTCAATGTTCGTTTATATATGTGGCTTTGCACAAAATTTTTTTAACACAAGTGTAGTTACACAAAAATATATATATACATATATATTATATTATTTTCGAATGAAGAGAGAAAGAGAGAGAATAGAATTCGTCCAAATGTATTATCAGCTGCGCACTGTCGGAAGGCCAGCTTCGGGGAGAGAGAGAGAGAGAGA
>QVNW01002566.1:0-10495 GCA_014825475.1 Pseudomyrmex flavicornis
AAAAGTGGAGTCATTTGAAGATCAAGTTGAATTTTTTAAATAGAATTCCTCTTTTTTATTGCATATTCTTATAGCTTATTTCAAGAGCTATTTCAAGAGCTTTTTCAAGTTTAAGTTAGGGTTAGGTTAGATTTTGTAGGGAGGGATGCAGAGAAGGCGCAGTCTCTCCTGCCGATTGAATCTGTGTCCGATTGACATATCTTCCGATTTATTTTATGCGCATCTGGAACTCACCCTGTTATTCATTACTAGAATTGCCTAAAAATACACAAGTCGAAGCCGAAACAAAATTATTTTAGACCAAAACGTTTGGTTGTCCTTATTATTGACCAGTCAATCCTACAAACGCTCGTGCTTCGCGCTTTGATCATAACAGTCATTTTAATCATACCTAAGAATGACTAGTCAAAATTTGAAATCATAAAACGAAGTTTTTTTAGATTTCAACTTTAACCAGCTCTGTTAGTTACTCCTACAATTGACTAAAAACACAACAGAGTCAAAAACCGAGAAACAAAAAACTATTTCGGACTGTGATCAAAACGCTTGGTTTCTCCGACTATTGACTAGTCAATCCTAAGATCGACAGTGCTTCGGCTTTTGACGCTAACATATCTAATACTTTTTACGACAATGCTTACTTTCTGAGTTAATAGGAAGATCCTACACTTTTTTGAACACTCTCTATAGAATAGACATAAATATAAGCTATAATAGTCTCTTTGTAAGAAATGTTACGCGAATGATTATAGTTTTGATGTTCGAGAAAAATTTGTTTATTTTGAAACTGTATGTATTCTTTTAAGAAAAATGGCCTATGTGTAAAATGTGTTATTCAGTTGTGCTAATAGACCTATGATATTTCAACTACAAAAAAAATATCAATAAGTGATATTAGTTTATTTGGTTTCATTTTTTATTTGAATATTTATAAAAGATTGTTGAAAAAAGGTGACAGTATATATAGAAAAAATTATTGAAAAATTATTGAGCTTGATACAACATGTAATTATCATCAATCAGACGTTTTTTGTTTTTTGTTTTTTTTTATAAATTAAAAAAAACAGAAAACATATAGAGAAAACATAAAATGTAGAACACATTGTTACATTTTACAGAAGAAGAAAGAGTTGTAGCCTTTCAAGTGCCTTACTGAATTAATCGAGAAACTGAATTCAAGTACATCGATTGTGTAGCAAACACAGAAATATTAAATTTAATGTCTCCTTTACTTTTTGTATAACAAAAATATACGTTTTGGATTTCAAAAAATTGCAAAGATTGTCTTTTAGAATAAATAAAAAACTGAATTTAAGTATCATTTTACTGTAATATTATATAATGATACATATAATAAAAGAAATTCTGGAAAATATTGACATAAAATCAACCCCTTCAAATGTCAATGATTTTACCATATATACCTACTCATTCTCAAAGAAAAGCAGTACACTAAAAATTTGGAAAAAAAAATTCCCAAAAGTGAGTAGAAATTAGCCAATTTTGGACTTTGCTGGCAACAAAAGTTTTTTGCAGGTTATGTTTGTACAAGTCTTAAGAAATCTGAAATGCATAATTATCCAAAAGACAATAGAAAAATTATAAAAAATAAAAAAAGTAAGGATAAACTCGGAAATGTCATTAATAAAACTCTTTTGTTTAATTGTCGTTATCTTTTTCTGATAATAATCTATCTTTGACATAATTATTTAGGAAATCAGATAGTAAGTTAATCGTAGATTAGTGTCGAGCATATCCAAAAAATCATAAAATTGTTGTTACGTGAAAACAACAACCAACAACCCGTTTACTAATTTCATCGCAAAATGCGCGTATATGATTTTAAATAAAACTATTTTTATGTTCTATAATGCATTAGTTTCTTTACATCGTTGTAACTATCGTTGATGATAATATTGAAAAGTTAAGTATTGTCATTTACTCACATTTACTTGAATTATGTGTTATTTTTATTAATCTTGCCGATCACCAGTGATCTCCACGGCGCCACAGGCTAATTGAGCGACGGTCATCAGTAACTTCCACCGCTTTCACGGCATTCAACGTGTTAATTTTATTTCGATATTGACATTAATCTTACGCTTAACTTACCAACTTAGCTAATTTTCTAAATGATTATGTCAAAGATAGATCATCATCAGAACACGATAAACGATTAAACAGGTGAGTTTTACTAATGACATTTCCGAGTTTACCCTTATTTTTGTTATTTTTTATAACTTTTCCATCGCTTCCCGGATAAATAATTATGCATTTCAAATTCCTTAAGACCTGTGAAAACATAACCTGCAAAATACTTTCGTTGCTAGCGAGGTCCAAAATTGACCAATTTATACTATTGTCCTTTCAAATAACGATAACTTCGTCTATAATAAAGATAAAAACGTTTTTTAAATGAAAATAAAGCTGGGAATATCTACTTTAAGAATCGGTTTATGTTAATTCTGCGAGATAAATTTATTAAAAATGGCGGATGACAAGCGAGAGCATGTATTGGAAAAAAATAATCCGAGTTTGCAACGGTGTACAGCGTAGACAAAAATTTTCAACTCAATTTAAGAAGAGGGATATAAAAAAGTATAGATTTTTCTTTTCAAACAGTGTTTTATGCATCTCGGTACTACCATTTTGTGCTGAGTTACTTGCATTTGCAAAAAACTGCTTTTTTATTCAAATGGGTTTGTCTCGGTAAAAAATCATCGTATTGAGATGAATAAAAAAGCATTTTAAAAAGAAAACTTCGTAAGTTTACATGCTTTTTATTCCATTCAGTTTTGACATGTGACTCTCGCCATGTATTGTTAAAAACTTGACTGTTTTTTTTTTCAATTTTGCATATTCTCGCTTTAATATCCGTCATTGTGGAAAAAACTGTCGCATTATTGCTTTTTTATTATGAATTTTCAAAAACTAGACATCCGAACCTTTAAAATATTTGTTTTAAATCTTGTTAGCTGTATTAGATGCTAAGATATTCAATTTTGAATGTTGAACAAGGCCGAATTGCAAGAATTCTGTAGTTTGTCAGCTCCGATATTTTACTCCTTTCTTGTAGGTGTCGATCCTGTTTTTGGTATTATTCGGATCAACAAGCGTCGATACGATAATTTTTTGCCAAGATAAAGTCATTTGAAAAAAAAAAACAAAAAAAAAACAAAACACAGCAGTTATTTCAAATACGAATAACTCAATAAAAAATAGTCGTACCGATATGCATAAAAAAGCATTTTGTAGAAGAACTTCTATATTTTCATTATCCCTTTTTTCAAATTGAGCTGAAAATGTTTGTTTACGATATGCAATCTCGGATAATTTTTCCAATTACACATGCTCTCGCTTTGTAATCTATCATTTTTAATAAATTTATCTCGCAGAATTGACTTAAAAACCAACATTTTTCTATAGTGTTTAGCAAAAGTTAAAAACCTCGCATGGAAAGTTGCAAACTTATGTGAAACTTTGCTTAATGGGAAAAGTGTATGCATGGAAACAGTTTTATTTCCCTCCTCCCTTCTCCTATGAAAGAGCTTCACGAGAAAGCTTCACTATCAAAAAATTAGACATAAGTTTAAGTTGAAGTCTTCACTTTGCGTGGAAAGAAAAACTCAGATTAAGATTTAACTCAAATATATGTATCTAGTTTTTTGGTAGCTTCCCGTAAGAAGACAGAACACACTTCACTTTGCCTCCATGACTACACTTTTCACGCCAAGCGAAGAGATTAGATTTTCGTTGATGCGAGTCAGTCTTGGTGACTTATGCTGCGGCGCTGGCTGCACCGTCTGGACCAGCCGCGTTTGGCGAGCCAGCGAGTCGAGTCTCTTCGGCCATAGTTGAAAAAGTGGCTGAACAGAGACGCGAACTGTAAGATCACCTACCGCCAGACACAAATGCTTACCGGGCACAGTTGCTTTGATGAGTACCTATGTCGAATAGGCAAGGAGCTGACGGCACAATGCCAGGAATGCGGAGCGGCCAGGGATATGGCGCAGTACGCTGGAGGACTATCCGGCGGGGGCAGAAGAGCGCCGACTCTTAGTCTATGTAATTGGTCTCGACCTCTCCCTGCCGGCCGTAGTGCGGGCTAGTCAGCGGGAAGACGAAGTGAAGGGTGGTTGCCTCCTATTGACTACCAAAAAGGAAGACGTCGAGAGGAAAGGGACGAGAGCGCACTCCCGCCTCTCAAGGCAAGAAGACAGGAGGAAAGGGACAGATGCAGAGATAGTTAGCTTTGTTGACGACCCAGGCCTGAGTCAACAACTTCCTTCTGCCACGGCCGCGAGAAACAACAGCTGACGGTAGATCCGGGAGTGTTCTTGTCAATCCTTCCCCGAGCACAGTTTGTCGGATTGGTGGACATTAAAGATGCTGGCATCCTCGTTAGCCCCCTGGCAAGTCGGATTAGGTTTGGCTGTGGGGAGGAAACCGTTTTCTTCGCGGAAGGTTCTATTGCCGGAGGACCGTGACGGGTTGGAGTAGGAACTCCGATTCGTCCTGCACGCGGTATCCGAACAGCGAGGTGTTGTGTGCCTACTTCACTGTCAGTGAAGAAGTAAGAAGGAAGAAGCCGCTTTTCCCCAAGAGGTAATAAAAGCGTGAGAGGGGCTTCTGAAGAGTCTGACAAAGAGGAGAGAGCCTTTTAAGCAACGCGCCGGTTAGGCACATTATGGAGGTTTTAGTGGGTAAACTCCGCGGTTTTCTGTGAAAGAATCCCACATAATCCTGACCACTCCCTAAAGCTCAAGGTATCCATAAAGAATTTTCTCTATATGTTAAAAAAAATGGTTAGGTTAGATTGCATGGGTTTGCAAAAGTTGTATGATGTAGATTCCACATAAGTTTACAACTTTTTACGCGAAGTTTTTAACTTTTGCTAAATATTATGTTACTATGTACATTCTCTTGATTTATATAGGACCGATGTGTATACAAATGTTTTATTTCATTCAACTTGTACAGTATTGTATTTCTTTCATTATCAAATATCTTGTATAAAAATATATAATATTGCATAATATTATATAATTGCATAATATTACAAATAATAAATAAAAAAAATGTTGTTTGGTTTTTTTTTAATATTCGTTGTGTAGTCATATTTCTTGACTACTTTTTTAATAAATAACGACCAATGGTTGAAACCTTTTGATTGTTACTCGAAGATATGTTTTTGATACTATATGTAATTAACTTTTTAAAAAGTTGACTTTATGTGAATATTTATCTAAATTGTTTACATACGGTCACATATAAAAACATACATAATATATTTACAGAGAGAGAACAAAGTTCTTTTTATTGACAATAAAGCTGCCATTTTCAAATTACAATAGATTTTTCTCTCTTTATTTTTATGTTCATGCGCAATATCACGCCAATTAGTGACGTAATCTTAAAAAATTATAAAACATATGACTTAAAATGTATAATGCAGAACATTAAGATCGGTTCTTTTCTCGCCGCTGTTTTTAATTACGTCAGAAATAAGCAATATATTAGAAAATTTTTGTTGCAACTTATAATTTTTAATATTTCCATAAAAAGTTAATATTATTGTAATCCTTCAAAATGCGAAGAATTCAGTTATGATAGTGAAAATACAGTTTAGAAATCGAAAACTTAAACGTGAAAGCTCAGTTATTTTCTAACCTCTAATGATAAATAAGAAACAGTGCTTCTATTTCGAGATTAATGTGTATTATTTTACACTTCTACATGATGTATTATGAAAATATCAGTTTTTCGCATATTTTACAAGTCTTATGATTACACAAATATAATGATTAATGAAAACTAGAAATTAAAGCTATAAATTTGAATTAAATTTTTCTCACCTTTGACATTATTAAACAAGAACAGCGACAAAGAAAGATGAGCCTTAAGAAATAGTTACATAAGTATAAATTCAAATTTCTACAACATGGTATAACTTATTTTGTTACTTTTTTTTACTTTCAAGATATATTTTAACTGAGATATGAAGTATATTTCATCAAATACTTGATATTAGTAATAATATATTACATCTGAAATTTCTTATTAGTGGCTGCGTTCGGGAAGCGCACTATCTGCGTTATTGCATTATTATATGGGTGCTTTCCAACTACGTACACAGGCGACACTGGTAACACACAGTATCCACTAGTGTGAGTGAGACACACTGATATCCTCTTTCTCACACTAATGGACACTGTGTTACACAGCTGGAAAGCATCCTATATCTTTATCGCTCAGTAGATAAAAAACAAAGAATGATATCAATAGCGCAATAGCGCAAATAGTGCGTTCCACGAACGCAGCCAGCGCTCGCTTTAAACAGTCCCTCTTTGTTCTTTAAATGTAGAACAAAGATAGACTGACGCTTACAGTACGTAAGCGCTTAAAACGAATGCACTTATACTATTGTAGAAACGCTTTGTGTACAAAAAGAGGAATGTAACAACGCATTTGTTCTTAACGTGTGAGCAATGACATTGCATGTAATAATTTCTTTCCATCAATTTTATGAGTCAAAACAAGCTTGAAAAAGCAAACTTTGAAAAAGTATTCTTTAGTTATTATTATTTTTTATTATTATGTGATATTTCAATACTAAATCAAAAGAGTTTTCAAATGCCGAGCAAGAATTGAACAATCAAGATCATAACTATTGCAGTTTATGCATGTTTAAACATAGAATTTTACTATGATCTAAGCTTTTCTTCATCATATCATATGAATAAATTTAATTGTTTGTTTAAATTATAAATTTGTGAATTAAGTAAAACTTAGATTCATTTGTTTATCAAAACCATATCCTTTTTTTGAGTTGAATAATATAAGGTTAGCTTTGCTCAATGAGTTAGCCGCAGTAATATGATTGTGCAAAGATAGCATAATAATTTGCCTCCTATTTAGAGGCTGGAATAAACGAGTTCATAAAACGAGTTCATCTATTTTTATTGTAAATTAAGTTTTTAGTAAAAACTTAATTTAAAATTAACACAAAGGACGAGAAGATTCTATAGAATTTTATCCTATAGGGTTTTATTAAATCTTACTTGTTTATAATTATTATTTTTTGAAAGTAGTAGATTTTATTTGATTGGGAGAATTTCTAAATTAATTAAACTTTAGATTTTATAAAACAGTATACTTTATATTTCAAAAATAAAATAAGAATATTATTAGTATTATTAATATTGTTATAATATTATAAATAAACATAGTATTGATTTAGTTACGTATTTGATTGATTAAAAATTTAAAAACATATTTTTTATTATTTTGAATCTTTAACAAATTGATGGCTATAATGTACTACAGAGATTAAAAAACCTTTTCTAAGTATATTTCACTAACATACCAAATCGTATACAGTGCAGCAAAATGTAAAAACATAAACTAGATCTCGTATAATTAGATCTATTCGGTTGTATGATTGTAGTCATCAACTTGTTAAAGATTCAAAATAATAAAAAAATGTTTTTAAATTTTTAATCAATCAAATATATCACTAAGTCGATACTATGTTTATCTATAATAATATTCTTATTTTAATTTTGAGATATAAAGTATTAATATAATGAAGAAAAGCTATAGATTATAGTAAAATTCTATGATAGATTTCATCATGTAATATTTACAATACGTTTTTAATAACGACATATATTAAAATAAAAAAAAAATTGCTCTCTTTAGTTATGTATGCATGTTACTATTCATGTCATTGTAAATATTTCTAAAAAAAAATAGATCTGATATTATTGCATGATCCTTGCAGCTTAATTCTTATCTTGTAGTGAACAAAAGAACGTAAGTGCTTGATATTTACATTATACATGCAACTGATTAGGCGCGCGCGCGATTTTATTTTACTATAAAAAAAATGAAATATTTTTTTTATAGTTCGTCGTGTATATCAGCAGTTTCTGTTTGATTGAAGTTGCAGATTGCAGGCGTAGATAACTCCATAGCATATTCGCAACGACTAGGTTCCGTTACCGACGTGAGCTTGTTTTCGATTCCGCACGTTAGAGTAACGATTGTGGAACGTGCAGGACCATTCCAACATGTGACACCACGATCGTACTTCATTTTAGTATATTTGGCACCAGGTGGTCCCACCCAAGTGTTCCAGTAACCCAGATGGATATCGCTACCACCAGATCTAGACTTCTGAGTTGCTTTGTTGTACAAACATAAATTGTAAATGTACTCTAAATCAGTGTATTCAAAGCATTCGCCATCAAGTGATGCAAACTCCTCATTCTGTCCATAGTCGCGTTGCAACTTGTCTTCCAGTTGTTTGATTTCTGACTGCAAATCATTAACGATTTTCTCCGCCTCCTGAAAACGCTCGCGAGCAATATTAGCTTCATCAATAAGCGCTAACGTTTCTTCATCATATGAAACTTCTGTTTCCTTCTCGTGTCCTTTCTCGCGTTCTTTCTTATGATCTTCTTCATAGTCTTCCTCATGTTCTTCTTCATATCTCTCTTCATGTTCTTCTTCAGGAATACCATTTTCTTCAATAATTTCTCTCTCATCTTCTTTCTCGTAATTTGGATTATCCAAAGATAATTGCTCTTCAACTTCTTTATTTATAGCTGCTTTAAACATACCTACAATTACACAAGAATTGTATACAGTTAATAGAATTTAAAAAAAAAACAAAGGAAATTGCAGCATTTTACCTTTGTCTAGCATTAAAAATGGTTTTATATTCATCCACGCTAAGTCTATAAACTCTTGCAAGTCAACTTCTTTTTTCTCACTGAGAAAATACAATGCTTCTTCTTCAGACACAGCACCATCCCTGTTCTTATCAAATGTAGTCCTGGTTTGCAACTCCTCTATTGTTATCTTACCATTGGAATTTGAATCTAATATCTTAAAGTAATTTTCAGTCTCTGTTAAATCTTCCTCACCATCAGCTGTATCCTCTGTAGCTAGTTCCTCCAACTCAGAGGGTACTTTATACTTTTCTAAAGCAACACTTTCTTGTTCCTCTGCTTGAATTTTCACTATCTCTTTTTCTTTTTTTGTCAAATGCGCCTCCTCATAATCTGTTTTCAGTTTTGCTAAACGAGATGCGTACTCTGCTTTGATGATTTTACCTTTTGTGACTAACTCTAGACGCAGCTTATTCCCTTCGCGCGCCAACTGCTCCGCCTTCTTTTGTTCTAGCCGGGCCTCTGTGCCCAGCTCGTTGCAATTGTTAACGCAATTTTTCCCGGATTCATATTCGTCACTTGTGTCACAACAGTCGCACACACCGTCGTTTACCCACGCTGATGGTATATATGCTGGTTTGTAGTTAATATTTTCGCAGTAAAACACACCGTTAACACACGCTGCCGTTCCAGGTTCATCGCTCCCGTCTCCGCAATCGCAATAATCATCGTTGATCCATGTGAACGGTATAATCCGACTACCATCTAAACACTCAAAATCACGATCTGGTCTATATAACAAATTTTTTATCACGGGTATGCCGCGGATCTGTAACACTTCGGAGTCGACAGCTTGGCTAGATGCGTACGTGGCTAAGATAAGGATCACCATTGTCGCAAGCACCACAAAGTGCGATGCGTAAGACATATCCATCTTTTCATCCGCTACACTGATGTTACACGTCACTTAAATGATTTCCAAGAAGAAGATGAAAGGAAGAGAAGTTATAATATTTTATCGATTTGACTTTTTGAATGGTTATTGAGCTCTACTAATCCGCCCATATGCTATTATGTTACTTTATGTTATTATCGTATCTTTAGTCTAACCTAGCTTTTTGACAGGTGTGCAGACACTTTGAAGTTCTAGCATGATATAAAGCCTATTCTACATCAAACGCAAAACATAAACGCAAGTAACAGGTCTCGTGGAATTGACCAATAACGTTGGTCAATACCTGATTTGATCAATGTGATTAGTTAATTTCTACGTAACTTGCGATTTGCGTTTACGTCTTGCGCTTAATGTAGAACGGCCTTAAGTAGAAAGTATTTCCCAACGACATATATACCTAGACCGAGCATTTCTATATGTTTTCTATAGCAAAGAGTGAAGCCAAGATTGACAGTTTAAAATAGAAAGAGATAGCTGTTTATGTCTACTTGTCTTTCTCAATCTTGACAGCCGCCATAATTATCTAACTTTTAAAATGTGCTATAAACATTCAAAAGAAGAGAGAAAACCAGAAAAATATACCAGATATATAGGAAAGAATACTTACAAAAGTCGCATTGATGGTTAAATTTATGTTAATATTACTATCATTTTTGCTTTTGTTTCAGAAAAAGAACAGTGAAAGAAAACTAATCAGCATAGTTTTTTGTTGCATTTGTAGCATATATTTGAAAGAAAAGTCGGATAGAATCAGATTTTACAAGTACGTATAAAACAATTATTTTTATATATACATCATTGCTTAAAAATACAAAGTTTCTTGGAATTTTGATATGTTTACAACAAGACTATATATTTTCAGATT
>QVNW01002567.1:0-22103 GCA_014825475.1 Pseudomyrmex flavicornis
ATATATATATATATATATATATATATATATATATATATATATATATATATTGTGTGTGTGTGTGTGTTAATTACGTGCAATTGGTCACTTAATGAGAGATCTTTACGAGAAAAAGCTTTTATAGCGGGAACTTTCTTTCGGTAGCGGTGTTTTATGGTACAAGTTTCCACGAAGCGAGCGGAGATACGAGTTTTAATTCTCGCTTCTGATTCGTACTTGTGAGCAGTAATAATCCACTTATAGGTTTTCTCTCAAACAAGTAGGCAATATACACAGAAATACGCTCACACGCTTTATTAGTAATTAAAAAATAAAATAAATCTTGTTCACATCTAGAAGTGACAAGATAAAATACATTAAGTTTTGATTTCAGAAACATTGTAATAAAAAAACTCTGTTTAAGCGCTACTAAAACTTTCATATTTCGAAAAGAAATTACTTAATATTATTAGAACTTTAACTTATTCTAAGACTCTCAAGAGCTTTCAAGAAATTATTCAATAATTAATAAGGATTATTAATTATTTTCGCAAATAGAACACTGTCATTAGATATCATCTTGGAATTTCTTCCTTGAGATAAATTAAAGTTAAACTTGCAATTATAATTTCACATCGAGAATATTAAAAATTAAAACATCTAAATTGGGAAGATTTTAGTCTCTTAAAATTTTTGATGACATCATCAAGGATGAACGCTTGCACACACGATTCATCGTCTTTGCTCATTAAAATTCTTCTAACCCTTGAACGAGGAGTGACAACCACGAAGAAAAGCTGACAGTTGCTCGACCGAGTGACAGATGAAATAAATACGGCCGCGCGGCCGTACGGGTTTCCTCACTTTTCACCACGACCGCGACCCGTCAGTTACAACGTTGTTCCGCTAGACGAAGCAATTATCTCTCGGCAAAGTGCCTTTACTTTCTACGAGCACGCAGCATGGCGTAACTGCGAGTGAATTTTCGGTTAACTCGATTTTTGTTATCGGACCGCCGCCTCTCTCTTCGACAGATTGAAAAATGTATCGAGCGCGCACGCGCGAGCGAATGTGAGAAAAGTAAAGAGCGGAGATTAAAGGGCGCGTACGTGAAAGAAATTCGTTTGAACAAATGGCCGAATAGAGTATATACATGTATATATATATAGTATCTGTGTCTTCTCTCTTGTTCCCTCGACTGCGATTACTCGCCGTTAAATTATATGAATTATACTGCCAAAAATATGAATTAAACTGAATAACGTAAAAGTTAAAAAAAAAAATTCAAATAAGAGATAATAAAAATAAACGAAATTTACCATGAATGGATTCTAAAAGCAGCAACAAGGTAATTCCTGATAAAGATCTTCCGATGAAACGTAATTTACTTTTACATCGTATTCTATCTTCCGATCTATTATCATAAAGAGCTTTTCTGTCTAAAATTTTCTTTCTCTCTTTTTCTTCTGTAATATTTAAAAACTGCCTACATAAAAGTCCAATGAAATGAGTTATGACGTTTGAAAAGTCGAGAAGATTCGTGTCAGTGACGTTTTTCGCAGCTTTTACCGTGCGGAGACGCGCGGTTCGATTTGCAACGAAAGTCACGTATTTGAAGTTCTATGGTTACAACGACGCGTGACACATACATGTACATTTATGGACGTGTCAAACGTGCTTGTGATAACCCGAGGAAACAGTTGTGTCAAGCAGCGGTAAATTTCTTTCCGGAACATGTAACGAAAATTCCCGGGAGAACGTCTTTTAATTATTAGAACACGCCGTTAATCGAAATTAGCGGTCAGACTCCCGTCGTTAGCATGTCCAAAAATTTCCGAAGGAGATTTTAACATCAAAACTCTCTCTTTCTCTCTTTCTCTTTTTCTCTTTCTCTCTCTTTTTTTTCTTTTAGGCTCTTTCCTGTCTTCTTATGCTTACAAAAACACGAAACTTTCAAGTTACTTTCATCGCCATGCAATCTCCGCCTTTACAAAGTTTACGCTCGGGCAAGTTTCTCTCGGCAAAGTTCCGCCAGCGCGTTTTTTTCTTTTCTTTTTTTTTTTATTTCGTCGGTTTTAATCGATCCGTCATAATTACCGCGGACGCCGCGCGCTGCATTAAACTTATCGGATGCGCGTATAACCGGAACGACCGGCGAGAAAAATGTACTCGCGCGAGAAGCTGACGGCTGCTCGAACAGTTTTAACGTTGTTGTAGAGTGCGGTTTCAACTGCGCGCGCGCTTAAACAACCTCCGAAACAGCTAACCTGACAGTGATACCTTTTGCGGTTTTCCACGGCAGAAATATTTCCACTTACCGCAAAAGCCTCGCGCCTGACAGGCATTCCTATGTCGGTGCGCGCCGGTGCATAATGCACGCGTACGAGCGTTTGCTCGCACACGCGCACTCATGGAATATAGGAGCCGCCGGTAGACGGAAGGAAGGAAAAGGTGGCGGCTCCTTGGGAATATCAGGATCTACGAGAGACCGAGGGAGCCGAAAGAGGAGCTAGAGCCAAGAGGAAGTTGATCTGTAGGGGCATCACGCGCGGAGCATAACTGACTGACTTCTCGTGCAACTGCCCATTTCAGAACGATCCGGGACGATCACCCTCCCGAGTCGCGCACAAGTTCAAGAGAGTCCGGCATCCCTTATCTGTAATTTATACTTTCAATTTACCTTCGCCGGAAGATTCCAGGAAGTTCGATCGTCTGGTGCGCAGAATCGAACTCCTCGGCGGAGAGGAATCCAGAGAAGTGTCTAGTTTCATCGATGGAACTTGGGCGACTTAATGGTTTCGTTCTCAACGGCACTTTTTTCAATTTTGCACCCTCACCGTCGAGTCGTGACTGTGATATGTTTCTCTTGCTATCACAACGAGTGTCCGTTGTGAATGTGAACTTAAATAAGTTAATTAATTTAATTGCGGTACGGGCTGATGATAATTACTAGTTTTAAAACCTATTTCAACATAACTGGAGTATCTTTTAACAAAATCTTGAAGTCAATTGTTTTGTGCAAAAATATGATGTAACTGATCAAAATTAGCTGAGTTTTCTTAAATGCAACATGTAGAGTGCTGATACAAAATGCAAAATTAATTTCTTTATAATATAAAATAAAAACTAATAAGATTTCGAGACAGCTTTAAAATCCACATTATTCAATTTTTTGCTGAATTTCAAAATTTTCTACAGAATATTTCTCTTTTTCTTAGACAGAGAGAAGATCTTAGACAGAGAGAAAAATCCCATAGTACATGTTTCATTATGCTTGCGCTACTGAAACGTAACAATCGGTCGCTTTGAGAATTATCGAGTAGCCCGGCAACGCATAAACTCAGACTTCTTTATAGGAATCGACAGCGGATGCTAGTAAAAGCAAGAGAAGTTTCGCGCGGATAAAATATTCAGAGCACACACCCCCCCTTCCCTTTCCCTTCCCGCATCAGCTTCAACGTAGAAAATTAGATTTGTCCGGAGTTGGAAAATCTCCATTACTATTAGAAGGTAAAGTAATCTGAAGATAAGATGTATATAAGGACGAAAATACATTCAGTGTTCCTCGCGCGGCATATCGATTCTTTAAATATCTAGACGGTCTACAAATCGATCTTGCATATATTGATTCGAAAATTTGGAGCGCGTTCAGCGTCCAAGTAATTTTGTTGTAACCCTTCTGAATATTGTATATAACATTGTGTACAAGCAGAGAGTTTACACAAATATATTATTTAAAAAACAAAACTCAATGTCTTGTTTGTATGTGTATTCAATTTCGTTTTTTCGTCAACTTATTTTTACGAGAGAGAAATTTGTACGATATTTTTTATCATTTAGTTGTATGATTTTTTTTTGGTATGATATTTTTAAACTTCTGAAACCAGCGCAATTTAAAAACAATTTTCAGTATAAAAAAACCATATATATAGGGAAATTGCGTTATTACAAAACTAACAGAATGTGTAATTGATTGGCCATTTAACGCTACACCCGGAAGATGGATGATAAGCCCTTGTTTCTATACTTGCGCGGTTGCATTCGGGAATAGATGCATTCGTGAATTACTCTACACCGAATTTGCCTAACCGTACCGGTTACAAGCAATTCATCTTAAGGCAAATCGATCGTCGCTGCACATCGGCTCGACGTTTTCGAAGAGTGGTTACACCAAGAGGTACGACGACGAGGAGCGAGAGAAAATATAGCCGAAGTTTATGGTGGGTGTAAGGGGCATGAATTTATGGCGAGATAGGTTCGAAAGCAGCCACGAAACGCTACGGGAAAAAAAGTGGAATTCGAAGCCAGTTTCTCGTAGATACAAATAACCCGCGCCAAGATATATGATACACGAGCTAGTGCCTTTCGCTCTTCTGATCTTCTGATAATATCACTTGACTCGTATAACTCTCGGTTCTCGGTGTGGACCGGCAATATAAGTACGTCCGGACGTTCATATTATTCTAAAGTTAAACAGCGATAACAATATAAGCGAAAAGTTTGCGATGTAATTTATAGGAGTTTAAAATTGCTGAATGTGCTTCTCGCCGCGTTTACGGCTCGCTGCATTCAGTTTAATGTGTACCTTATTATAGCCACGGCAAAAATCACGATTATTCTTTCCAAAAGTTAAGAAAAGCATACAAACTACACTTTAATTATATAGGATTATGTTTAATTTCTACTCCCCGCATTTTCACACTTTTAAATATATTCCAGAGAACTCTCGCGTTGTGTTTTTTATATATATTTATTTATTGTCTTTATAATGTCTCGTTTTTATCAAAATTATAAAAATTTTCTTAAATTAAAAATAAAACTACATGCGACATATTTTCCCGTAACAATTGTTTTTGTCCGTTCTGTGTCTTTCAACTGATCAATGCGAATTTATCTATAACAGACGTCTGTCATTTCTAATTCTCTTAAAAGATCATTTTTATCCGCAATAAAGAAAGTCGGTAAGACATCTTATGCGACAAAGGAAATTTGAATGTGGAAGACATGCGAGCACACGAAGATTCAATAAGCCGGGATAGAAACTGATTCCCGATTGAATCTATCAGTTTTAGAGGAAAAGATAAAGAGACGTGAAGAACACAGAAGACAAGATCAAAGACCGCACCCGCAAAGGCTTATTTCATTGCAGATTTCCCAAATGGAAATCAGAAATGAGGTCTTTTGAACGCGTGATAATTGATCTGACTTTGATCTTCAAGTCTGATTCGCGTTGATTTTGCGTTTCGCCGTACGAGTGTAGCTCGAATTGACGTTTCTCTCAATCACACGAACACTATGTGTTTCCTTATTTGTATATATATTTTTTCTTTTTTGTCCACTCTCGTCCTAACTGCGCAGTTTTCAAAAGCGCTTGAATAAAACCTGCAATAAAAATCGCCGAGCTGTTGTGGCTGCCGTGCGCAACAGCGCGTTTTCTCCGTGAAAAATTTACATCTGAACGTATTCGCATTGCGTTAGTTTTCGCCGCTGTATAATTTTGCATCTCTTGTTGAATAACAATTTCTAATCAATCCCCGAATTATAGAATACGCGGTTGTATTTTCCGTTTTCCAAGATTCAAGCGCGTCTGACGTGAGCTGCGCCAACTTTTTCTTTCGTTTTTAATCAGTAGCCGGCTCTTTGCGATGATCACGCAACGCAACAAATTACCGTGGCATCAGCCGTTGTCGTGACGCGTATTCGACGTTGAACCGTGGATATCAATCCGCGTTTAATTAGGAACGGGGGGAAAAAGGCGGGAAAAAGACACGGGACCGGGGCATAATTACGGCGGGACGGGATTTTCTTTTTCTTCCTCTCTTTCGTTTTTTATTTCATTCATCGTATATACGTATGTTCTATCGGCGAATTCCGCGCACGCGCGTTATTCTCGTTATCGGATACCGGGTGTAGGATTTCCGGGGAATTGTTTTTGAATTTACCTGCGTAACTTTTATCTCGCGGATTTTATTCGCAACGCCACCGCATTCCACGACCAAAGCGCCCGGCGATATTTTCGTGTCTCTCCGGCCACTATTCATTTCTCCCGACCACAGACATCTCATGGCTATTGTAATTTGAATATATCCGCCGACTACGTGTGTGTTAAGCTACGTTATCAGGATTAATATCCGACTGACTTCACTAAACGTCATGATTTACCGTTAGCGTCGCGTTAAACAATAATATATATCATCTTATTCTATTTTAATTATTTCTATAGATTCGCGTGGTTAATCGACATTGATGCCGAATGTTCGATTAAATTCAGCACGACGACGAGAAATGCGTCGTCGAGTGGAAAATTTTGCAACGTCGAGGCGAAGTTCGATAACGTACAAATCGTCACTTCCGTGCGCTCGTCTGGTTTCATCGGGCTAAGGTTCTTTCACAGGTTCTCGCTCGCGATCTTATCATAAGTTCACTGTCTGTAATCGAGACGGTGACATCGGATAATTTAATTATCTCCACATCCTGATTTTCCACGATTCGAACTCGCCTCGTCTCGTCGAATCTCGGGAGTTCCGTAATCTCCCAAGTCAAAACTTTCGCATCGTCGTAGCGGAATGAAGATTCCGCAACATCTTTTCCGCCACTGGCTATTAATCTCCTACCACGTCTTTATTCATTCTCGCACGCACCTTCACCCCTAAACGACTCGAGAAAGTCTCTCCCGAATGGTCGGCTGTCTCGTAAACTATGTGGAAATTCGGCGACATATTTTCCTATAATTCATCTCGTGGATATAATTTATGGCCTCGCCTCGTTGCGAAGCGTGACAAAGTGCGGAAAGGAGAATCTTGAGGGACCCTCGTGTTGTCGCCGTCATCTTTCAGGAGACTTCGCCGTCGCGACACGTTCTGGCTCATCCTTAGCACGCATTCCCCACTCGCATCCAAGCTCGCGCGTTAGAGAAACGCGGAGCGAACTACATTTATCTAATAAACACTATGGAAAGTTACCGAGATGATACACGACCGCGCGGAGAAATTACTTTAATCCGATCTACTTGATGAGAGAACGATGACGTAACAGCAGCAGGGGGGGGGGCCGCGCGCCAGCTTTAACCGCTCGCTTTTATACGTAAACTGCCGCGTGCCAAGGCGTATACGAAAGAAGCTGCGCGAAGGATCGGCATCGAGTGGAATGTCTGGTATCTCGCGGCTAACGGCAATTTCGAACACCTAAACATTTCCGCTAATTAAATTTATCGCTTTCATTCCACGTCGCGTTTCTTCGTCGGCGAAACTTCTCGAAGAAGCGTGGCGAGATATTCACGATCAGAAGAGGACTTTAGTCTCCGCGTTAACGGCAACGAAATTCCTCTCGCAATAAAAGATGGCTTTCTGAAAAGTTTGTTACCTCGTCCAAAGTGTAGAAATTGGAAATGCGTCTCCCACGCGTATTGGTTTGGAGAATATTATTTGATAGAAAGATACTCTGAATTATGTATACACAAATAACAAATATGCTGTAATATGCCGTATTTTATGCACTTTTCAATTTACTTTATCAATAACTTCGCCAATTTCGATTCGCCAATTTCGAATTGAATTCCTCCAGACGTTCCGGCGCGATGAAAATTTCATACGGGAGTGACGAAGTGTGAAAATAACGCGGAGTTCCCGGTGGCAAGAGTCAGACAAAAGTTGGATGGCGCGTTGGTCCTCAAAGGAACGATGAAAACGAGGCGGCGGGGGATTCCCTACCGAGAGGGAAAAGGAATTATCGCGGCGCGCCGTCGCTCCACGAGGCATTAATGAATCGAATAAGTTTCGAGGGCTATTAAAGTTGAAATTTGATTTACGCCCTAGCGGCGATTATCGTCGCGCGAAACTGCCGCACCGCTGTCTCATCGAGCAGCGCGAGCAGAGATAAGCGAATCGCGCCAATATCAAGCTCGAAGATTCTCTCGCGACTTAAATCTCGCGCGAAAAGTCGTCGTCGTCGTCTTCATCTTTGAAGCTTCGATATTTGCTATCGTTAGCGACGAATAATACAGTCGCGACAATACGCTTGTAAATTTCCAGCCGACATTTCCCACCGCGAGGGTGGATGGTGCGCGCCGCGCGGCTGCTGGAAGAACGCGAGACGGAGATAAACTATAAAGTGTTTGAAACTCGGATCTAATCAAGCCTGTGAACGTCGTAGCGTTTGGCTACCAACGTTGATCCGCGCACACTCTGTTTACTCGAAATTGGTTAAACTTGCGCCAACAGATAAGCTTTCGCGGAAATTACGGCAATCGATAGAGTAATTATGTAGCAATTACGGTAACGTCTTGCGCCGAGCAAGGAGACGTGAAAAACCTTTCAGCAACGAATTACTAGATCGCGAGTGTGTTCTCGATTTAACGAGCGGATTGCTTTTGTGCGTGCGTAAATAAAAATTAATTATGTTTATACGCAATTACTGTGCTGAGCTAATCTATTGCTCTTTTTGACACATAATAAAAGATTTACAAAGCAAGCAAAATATGTGTAAAATATATAAAGCAACTGTTATTTCGTGCGTTTAACTTTGAACTGTATATATACTTATATTTCGTAAACAAAAGATAGAATGCGCGCGTGCAACTGGTTAATTGAAGATTCAATGTGTTTAGTTACACCTCGTCAAACATTATTTAGAATCAATAACACGGTAAATCATTCACAGTGATTAAGCATTAACCGTATTACGAGTGATGGATATAATTTAATCATATCGCGGGACACGTAGATATAAAGGAAATAATTTTGCACATCTAGCGCGCAAGCACACGATAACATCTGAACGATTGCTCGAAACATTGTGTGTGAAATAATATAAAACTTAGACAAAATTTACTAAATGTAAATGGATGAAACACACACATTTTGTCTCACATTATTTAATAAACTTTTGTTCAAAAATTTCTTCGTTACTTCCGCGATTACTGTTTAATGTCGCGTTCGCTTATTTTCCCGAGAAAAAAACGGGAACATCAGAAACGATTGTAAAATACTTCGATGCCCGTTCTGACAGTGAATAAAAAAAAATATAGATCCTGTTTTTCCCAAAACGATGCCCGAGCTAACGAGATGCGCTCGTTCCGACAGTTGTTTGTCCACACGGTCCGCCCTTGCGATTTTTACAGCTGCAAACGAGGACGAAGAAGAGGCAGAGGACGAAGGGTACAAAAAGTAGATAAAGAGAAACGGAGTGAAAAAAAAGACAAAGAGAGAGAGAGAGAAAGAGCGAAAAAGAGCCGGATGGAAATCCGAGTCGGCCGTTACGACGAGGACAATAAGAGCAGCCATCCGGGCCGCTTCCGCGCATTTTGCCGGAGCCGCCGTCCGTCCCCGTCTAATCGCCCGCGGACAAGAGGCTTAAAGAGATACAGAATTCGCGAAAATCGCATTCGCCGGAAAAGCGCTCGCGTCGCGAACGGCCTCATTTGTTTGATCTTTTGTGTGGAAAAAAAAGGCCGTCATAATCACTTCACCTGCTGTTACCACCGCCGCACTCTCTGAGCCCCGAGGGCTAAACACTTCCCGATGCCGTTGTCATCATCGCCGACGCCCGTTGTCGACCTCGGATGTTTCTCATCCGGCGGTAACGAAAGAGCTTCAAGATTGCGTCGCTCGCTCGTGTGTATCATGTACGTGAGACAGAGAAACGCCGGCATTTTTACTTCACGAGTATTGCATAGAGTTAAATTACAGCGAAACACATATTTTATAAATAATATACCTGATATCGACCCATGTCGTGATAATCGGTTACTTTTAAGTGGAGCAGCGTGCATTGTTAGTTACATTATTATCATTATCTAAAGACTCACATTAAACCTAACTGTCAGTTACATGAGAGAATTAAAGTAAAACGTTCGAATTATTCCCGACAGATGTTCACATGTAACATCATCTGACATTAATTGGAAATACATATTATCTATCCACCTTCTCAAAACGTCTCTATGTTCATTACCTAAAATCTATCAAGTTTCATTATCAAATGATTATCTGTAATTACTGACGTTTCCACGTCTTTCGAGTACATCTTCGGTCCGCTCTTATTTTATCTGATAACACCGTAACAAGATACAAGCTGACAATTCGGGAAATCACCGAGAACAAATGGAAATATACTTCGGGAAATAAGAGAGATCAGCGGCGAGTCATAAAAGCCAATAAAGGAAGCATCGAGCACATTTTTCGTGGCGCAATATCATGGGGAGGAAATGCGAGCTTATCTCTCCGGGCAGACTGATTTAAAGATCGGACGCGTGTGGAGTCACGTATCGCGCGCGAGGTGGAAACTCCCAGGTAGCCCCGAGCTTCGACTTAGTACCACGACAGAACCGTGGCGTTCACACTAAAGCCCTCCATCCCCGTGGCGTGTCCCGTAAATCCACATGTCGTGTCGCGTCCTGACAGCGCACGGAAAACGTCTCCGCAACCGTGGGGAAACGATATTTGCCGGAAAACAAATTTACACGGCCATCGCGAGCCGTTACGAACCCGGTCGTTTCACGTCTCGTGACGACGACGACGGCGACGGCAACGGCGACGGCGACGACGACACAACGACGTCAGCGACGCAGGATTCATTTCCAGCGAACGAGCTGTATCTCGCCGCAGAGTTCCTCGGATGAAATCGCCGGGCGTGTTATCACCCCTCTAGCCTGTGATAGCCTGGAGCTGCAACGATTTACGCCTCACGCCATGAAAGCCGGCAATATTCGTCGCGTTATTAACACGTCAAACGTCGCGCGGATTTCGATTTACTCTCTCGCGAGAACCCAACTAAACATTTTACGGATTTATACGTAGACTAACGAGATGCGTTTTTAGAACATTGATCGTCGATGATTGTGAAAGAGAGATATATTCGACGTAACAATAAGCTTCACGTTTCTTTCGGCGAAAGAAATGGAAAAGACGCTCTGCTTTCCTTGGCAGCGTGTTTCTGCACGAGGGAGGAGAGAGCAGATTGAGAGGCGACAATCTCTATAGTCGCGTGCGTTGTCACCTTAATGGATTTCGTGACGCAGGGGGAAGAGGGAATCGCTTCTCTTGCAGTATTTGAGACGGAATGTAATATTATAAAGAGGGAGAAAGAAAGCGCGAGCAAATAAGAGATCGCGGTAACGCGTGCATCTCCCGCTTCTTGCTGCGCAAAACTAATTTCGAAAAGCGCGCGCTTTGCAACTTTCTTCTCACCAGCAGATCTGATATCAGATATATGAGACTACGCGATATTTAACGAGATCGTCGATTTTTTTACAGTCTTGAGAAAAAATGTAATTGGCACGTAATTTAGTTCTATCGAATTGCGACACATATTATAATAATACATATTTATATTTCTTCGTTTTATGAAATTGTATTAAATGTATCTACAAAAACAAAAAAATTTAAAATGTAAAACTTGATGAGAAAATATAAACAATAAAATTATAAAATATACAAATTATGAAACAACTCTAAAAGAAACAAGAAATGCATACTAATTTTGAAACATTATAATAAATACATAAATAAATAAATTACAAGTCATTATTACAGGATACATGGATACAAACTTTAAAACACTACATAAATAAAATAGAATATAAATAAATAAGCAATAAGTAAATTACCTATATAATGAATAATTACTTGTAATTATTACAGAATATATATATATATATATATATACAAGTAATTATTATGGGAAATATACGTATCTTCTGTAATAATTGCTATATGTATGCGAATAACATAGAGAGAACGATGTCCAAGCTATTATATCACTAGCTATTTTCTGTGTCACGGATTTGTAATAACAGATAATGTAGATAATAATTTGTAATCGATTTTCAACGTTGGGCGCGGCGTGATGAGCAGAGTCGCTCGGCGCGATAACGACGTTCCGGCGTTTCCGGTGAGAACGAGGCTTTGTTCGCTAGAGCGGAAACGGATATCGCTCATCAAGGATCATCGGATCCACAATGCACACGTTTTTCGCTTCCAAATGGTGGTAAGATTGCAAAGAACCGACAGCGCAAAACGGGATGTACACGCGGAATAAAAAAGAAAGGAGTTTTACTGTTCTTGCAACGTGTGCGAGCGAGCATCGATAACAATTCGAGGCGCGATTAATAGTGACCGGGATCATTTCTCTGATAAATTTTTTTTTTCCTGTCATTTCTCACACAAACGCCGAATATCGTTAATTTTTAAATAATTTCAACCAATACGGACGTGTGCGCGACGATACGCCAGACCGAATGCAAATCGAGTTCGAAAATTTCCATTTTTGTACTCGGTTCGCGAAAATACTTTTTTTTTTTTCGCCAGTTACATAATGTGGCTGGCAAACGACGAACTGCATAAAAGGTCTCGATGCGCGATTTTTCTCCCTTGCTCGGACTCCTAGACTCCAGTCAGGGGTTACGGCAGGTTAATAGAAAGCTATAACTCTTCATTCCCGGAGAGATATTCCCTCTTGCTTTCTTTGGAGTTTTCGAGCTTTAGTAGATAGTCTCATATACGCGCCGAACGCGACATTTAAATTTTGATAAATGGGGATCTTGGGATAGATATTGCACACACATTGCTAATAATACTACTAATAAACTTGCCGTGTGTTCTAAGTTAAGCACATAAAATATAACTTTGTGCGGTCGCAAATACTCGAGATTAATCACAATTAGTCCCGTTCGTTTAAATCCACTCGAATCGTCGCGCGCTGTAAGATATTTGCAATAATAATTCAACAGCTGTAAGATCCGCATATTAGCACGTGATGACATTCAAATCCGATAAAAAAAAAAAAAAAGAATTTGCTGTTTCATTGTACGTCGGGAGCTGATGGATTTAATTAACATTTAGAAAGGTTTCTGCTAAATCCGCAGATTTCCACAGACAGACCCGTGAACGTGCATATGTCTGGCGATACCCGAAGCGTGCGGAGACCCGTGGAATGATGTGATGCGGTCTCCCGGGATAGTCGGGTCGGGTTCGTCACCGGGGGTTGAACAGTGATTCGGGATTCGCGCGAGAGGGTTAGCGGCGAGAAGTGCACAAGGCGCGGAGGGGGCTGCGGGATTACCGCTAAAAGCGTACAAATCCTTGCCGGGAACGTCGGGCGGTGAAACTGCGCTTTTGGACAGGGGTGCAGCGAACGAGGAGCGAGAAAGGCGAAACGAGCCACGCCGAGCGAGAATGAAGTTGCCAGTTTCGGCCGCTGTCGCAAGCCGCGGAAACTTTGCGTCGGCTCTCGCGACGAGACGAGAAACTCCTGCGAGCTTCGATCGAGTCGCTTTGCGAGTACACCCACCCCGTGCACGCCTCGTTTCCGTTCGTTTTCGCCCACGGATAACGTGGCGGAGTTGTGCTCATCGGTCACACTTTGACGAGACATTAAACGCGAATGTCGGTCAAAAACTGAACGAGCTCCAACGCTAAGTAGTGCTGAGAAATGTCATCTGCACTCGAAATTTGTTTGAAAAAAAAGAAACATTTTTGCTTTTAAAATGTCAACATAATTTATCAGATGTGCTTTATCATAAATATTCTATCTATGTACATTCTAATTTATATAAGATATTTTTGAAAATCACTAGCTTTTTATCTGAGAATTTCAATTTATAAATCTCTTTGCTGAAGGTAATTGAAAATCGCGTAGTGGTGATTAAGTATCTTCAGGAAAACGCTTGTTTTAGATTTATTACGCTGCTGCGCTTCGATCGACAAATATATCAAAACGAGGCGGTTGGTTTATTTACGGGTGATTGAGCAAATTGCGCTAGTAAGAATATTTAAAATTGCAAGGTAAACTCTCTTGGATGATGAAAAGTTCTAAACGTAGGGACACTATTCACTCTATCTTGTCTTAAAACGATATCTATTAAATCATTGTATCATATCTATTGTATCATATCAATGATACAATAATTCAATACATTGACAAAATACAATAATCATATCAAGTGCATTTTCTTTCGTCAAAAAAGGAAAACTGTAAGTTCGACAAAATTACGAACACCCGGAAGTTTCAAATATAAGTACAACTGATTAGGCGAAAGACTCAATGAACTGCAGGATACAATTAATATCCTACAATTTATTAGTATGACATATTTATTAAGATGGATCGACACGCTGAGAAAAGAAATCAATAGTAAAAAGCAAAGAAATATATCGATGAAACTTCGACTTTAATACCGGTTTTAATATCGTCAGTTCATCGTGAAATATAGTTGACGCGGCACAGCAGCACCGTCGAGGTCGATACAGGGTTACTTCAATAAGATCTCAAGCCAATAATAGCAATAGTGAAGCGTCATTGGTCAATATCTCGTACACGTGCCGCCGTAATGTATCGAGCCTCGGCGATCGGCATCGAAAACTTTCAATCAGACAGCTGGAACGTCTTCCACGCTGCTAAATTGAGTTATCATTGTCCCGATATCGTAATAATGCCCAAGTTTCAGAATTTCGACAGATGTCCGTCATAATAGTAACGACAAAAAATATAACAACATCTTATTTTTTATTCTTTTTTTCTCCTATATTTATATATTCTAATCCTCTCCAAGTAGAAGTTTATTTTAACAGCAATTTTGCATGAAACAAGTTTCAACGTAGTTGAGACAGCGACGATCTCCTTTACGCGCGTTGGTCGAAGTATCAATACTTTTCTGAACGCAACGTGTACTAGCATTCGGGGAACGTCACATTTTTCTGCCGAGCGAAAGATATCCAGTTTACGTCGAAATAAAAGTCGCCGAGCGACTATAAAGAAACCGTTTTCCACCGAACTTCTGAATCACGTCGTGTTCTTCTGAAGAGCGATCAGTCGAGTCTCACAGAGCGCTCAGAAGACGCGCTGACCGACCGGCATCACACAAAAATCTTCCACGGAAGATTTTTGTGTGATCATAGATCTCGAGTGTGCACGTGTACATGTACACAACACTGTTCCGTGAACGCGGTTCGAGATAGTGGCGCGGCAAGAGCTTTTAAATGTAAAACAGGTCGGCTGGATGGTGACACCTAACTCACGAGCACAGCGACGAAAGAAAAAGAAAGACGTATACGTGCAGGTGAATAGAAAAATAACAGAGAGAGGGAGGGAGAGAGAGAAAGAGAGAAAGAGAGAAAGAAAGAAAGAGATAGAAAAGGGAGAGAGATCAGAGAAAAAAAGAAAAGATGGAAAAGAAAGGGAGACGCACGATGAGAACGGGCCGACATAGTCATCTCCCGGCGTTCTCCATTTTCCACGACACTCACCCCTTCTACGCGTAGTGCCCTCCGAGACGAGAAAATGGAAAATACAACCGCGTTGTCTGCCGGGATGCTTTATGAAATTTAATAAATACGAAATGAATCTGCCGTCGCGCGCGGCTGAAGAAGAG
Organism: Pseudomyrmex flavicornis; assembly: GCA_014825475.1. Lineage (NCBI taxonomy): Eukaryota > Metazoa > Arthropoda > Insecta > Hymenoptera > Formicidae > Pseudomyrmex > Pseudomyrmex flavicornis. Next base: position 15,347 of record QVNW01002567.1, read on the forward strand.
AATGTGTGTGAGGGACGGAACGATAGGGCGAACGAGAGGGAACCGCGAGTGTACGGCGAGTAAGAGCGAAAAGAATAGCACGCTGCCGAGATAGGCTGTTGGCCTAGTTCACCATCGTCTCGTTTCTCCGTCTTATGTCTCGCTTTCCTCCGGCGATCGCGCGCAATGTTGCTGAAGTCAGCTCGTTTCAACTCGGATGAGCGTAAAAACCAGATGCAATTGCAATCTTAACCGCATTTTCTATCCTAAACTTTTTAGAAAAAAAAAAAATAACTACGCGAGTTCATCTGCGAGAAAAATGTTTGATTATTTAATATCAAGTTGTCACAAAAGTCGTTAAATTTTTATCTTCGATATTTGTTTCAACTAAAAGGTAAGGTATGTTAATTCATTTTAACGTTAATTATTTTAGATTATTAACTCTGATATATTAATCTCGATGACTGAATTCTTAACAATTTCAAATGGATAATTAATTCCATTACCTGATTAGCTTGAATTCCACGAAAATCTCATAAATTCCGACTTTTCACGCAAAATATAATACGCGATTTAACATTCACGACACGATTCGTTATTTAATTTTTTTTTTTATTCAAATAATTGATTTCATTTTGCTTTTCTTTTAGAACTTGTAACTTGACTGATCTTGCATTTTTTTACTATACGTAACGTTATTTTATCTGCTCTCTAAATTTCCAAATAAATATTTGACGATGAGTAGCGTGGCGCGAGAGTTTTTCTGACCGCCATTACGCGCTCCGAAAACTTACCGGAAAGTTTTTAAGACGGTCCGTGAAAAATAATGTGCGTTTGACGGTATAAATAAGAACTTATTCGCGAGTTCTGCACAGGTGCCGGAACGTGGCTTCTACTGCAGCGGCGAGAGTTTCCCCCATGAATTTATCGTCCATTTATGCTAAATTTTTTTAATAATTCTACACGAACTTTTCAGCACATTTCTGTCACGGCAAAATTTTTCCCAATAGCCGTGTAGTAGATAATATTATTTTCTGACAATTCTCTCTTTGTTTTTTTTTTTTTTTTACGCTCTTTTATTGTGCCACTTGCTTTCGAGTAAATTAATTTGAAAAATCAAAACATATCGACTATATTTCGCAAAATCAGCTTAACTAATGTTTCCATTAATCCCGGAATATTCGCGCTGTAATTGTGAATACGCGACGTATTTCCTTTAAAATACACGAGATAGTAATAAAATAAAATAAAATATACATAAGTAAAACAACGCGTATAAATTGTAAAATGTTTGCGATCGGAAATTTCTTTCCGGTAAATATTGCCATACGCCGGAAGAGAGAGAGAGAGAGAAAGAGAAGCGCTCCGCGCATCTTAGACGCTATTTCATTTGTCAAGTTCGCAAATATATTTCTCCTTCTCGAGACGTATAAGAGGTCTAGCACATTATCATTAGCGAGTGATGTGAATTCTAAGACGACGCGGCTGCCGAGAATCGGAAGCGACGGAGAGAAGACTGTACCAATATTAGCATTCACCTCGATGCCGCAATAGGAATTCACGGAAACGTCGGGAGATCTCATGTACGGTCATATCGCAGTTTGGAATTATCGTTAAACCTGCTTTTGAATCAACCAAAACGCGCAGATGTCTGATTCGGAACTCTATATTTGAATATGCAAGCCTCTCTTCCGCGGGCTTCAGATTGTTTTGACGAGCAATTAGCGACGTTTTAGAAGCGACGCGCAACTTCACTTAACCCGCGCGAGCTTTTTCTTTGCAATACTCTCTTGATTTAAATTTTGCACTTTGGAGAGCGTGCGAATGACATTTTGAAAAATCGAAACGTTCGCGAAAGCGTGTTTCGTTCTTACATAATTTTTTTTCACGACTTTCTTTACCGAGACATAATGAAAAGTTGTCTGTCGCGCGAAACTGATTAAGAATCGAGTTTATCAAACTTGCAAGTCTGACTGATAGCGACGCGGACTACTGTCCGTCTGCTCGCTTAAGTGAATTGAATCATCAACTATTAACCACCGCGCCGACTGCCGTCGGTTCGCGACTTAACTTTTACTTAAGCCCGTACATCACTTGGTCCGTGGCGTATTACTGTTTCAGTTACGCCGCGGAGTATCATTAATCACGCCGACCATTAGCTCGGGACAACGCCTCAATGATTACAACGACGTGCAGCATTTTTTCTTAATTATACACCTCGGCTGTACATGCGAACACTGTGGATGAAGAACCCGACCACTGGCGCGGACATCTCGATGCTTTGTTGCTTTCGTCGAGCGTGTAGCGCGCCGCAGTTTCTGCATCGCGCTCAGGCGTGAGAAGAAGAACGGAACCACTCAAGGATGAGAGAAAGAGAGGAGACAAGGGAGAGGGAGAAAACGGCATCTCCGGAAGAGGTAGAGAACGTGGTCGACGCCTTTAACGCTCTGTTGACTTCGCTAGACGCGAAACTTCCTACTTCGCGGTTTACCGCCGATGAACTTAGAATTTCTAATGGGCGAGGACGCGCCGGCCGCGTTGCAAGTTGCATTCGTTGTGTCGCGCTATAAGCCGCTCTTACTTCGGTCGACGTCGTTGTTGTCGTCGTCTAGGGGGCCGATCGTCCGCATGCATTCGAATTTCATTCGTGCGCAGAAAATCACGACGGAAACGAAAGTGGGAGTCAATCGCGACTCTCCGCAATGCGCGTTGAAGCATTTTCGTGCAACATTAGTCGTTTAACGCGACGTGGCCTGGTGATACACCGTTTCCCCGGTTGGTACGACGCTTGTCGAACGGTCCTCGTTGTCTTATATTGCGCAACCACAGCGCATAATAATCTTACTACGCTATTTCACCCCTAACCGTGTGAACCGCGCGCTCTTTCCTATCAATGAACGAGTAACGCTAGGCGAAATAGCGAGATGATAAGACGAGTAATAAGGAATCGAAATGGGATTTTCGTAACGCGCGTAATTAATTTGAGGTAATATGCAATTTCAGCGGGTCTTATTGACTTGCAAAACGGTCGAACAATATTCTCTCTGTCTCTTCGTTTCTCACCGCGAGATACATTATCTTGTCCGATGTTGTCCTCTTGAACGATCGGATCTCTATAGGTTAAAATGTTCTAATATTACTAGTTTCGTAAATCCGCATGATATTGTACGTAAAAAAAAAAAAAAAAAGAAATATATTTCACTCTTCATAAAGACAACTTCGACATATTGACAGATCGCTTGACAGATAGCTGTTGGATTTTTTGTTCGCACAAATTTAATCTTTTTAACAGCACGTTCGTTCGCCGCGCGTTGCGTCGCATCTCGTTCGGCAAGCTTCGCGCGCGACGTGTCGAATGAGACCAGACAAAACGCGCGGGAGAGACAAACATTCACACGCTCGTTTTAGGATTCCGTTAATCCCACCATTTTCCTGGTCTGCGGAAAAAGTCGAATTCAACAAAACCGTAATCCGTGAACGCGTTAGGACAAAGCGAAAGAAAAACGTTCCGGAGTAGAATCGATCGTTCGTGCAAGAATCGACTGTGGAAAATCAATCTCCGCGCGCTCTTCTCTTCCTAGCGTTCTCTCGTCAAAGTGTTGTCTTTTGCCTCTCTCCCTTGTCTATCGCATTCTCTCTCTCTCTCTCTCTCTCTTTCTTTCTTTCTTTCTTTCTTTTACTTTCTTTCACTCCAATAACAATTCCCTCATTTTGCCTTCGTTGCCGAGTCCATTATCTCTGATAAAATGAAAAGTTGAGAACCTTTGACCGTTCAGCCAGTTTATTGCTACATCGAAGGACGACACGAAGCGTCGCCTGGCACAAAACCACTTCTACGAGAAACAGTTGGGCTAGGCACGACAGCTCTCGCCATTCCTTTACTTCGATCCCCTTCTCTCTATATCTGGTTCTTCTTTCTCTCTTTCTCTTTTCCGGTTTATTACGGATATATATATATGAATGCTCTAAGGAACAGTATACTCTTCTTTCAAAAAAACGTTTATAACGGTTCCCAATAAAGTCTATTCATTATATGTCCTCTCTCAATAGATTGCGCAAATTTCTTTGCAGTTTCTTTCTCAACAATTCGATTTGTGAGCGAAAATTGATAAATATTTATTACAAATGATTTAACGAGAAGATTAACGTGATGATCAATGAATAATTATAACTGTAGATAAAATTGTGATAAACGATCGTGTGTTAAGCATAATTGTTAATTAACATAAAAAAAAGAGAAAACCTTGTATAAAATATACCTATGTAATTATAAAAAGTGAATAAAAAAAGGAAAAAGTTGAAACGATTCAGCGATAATACTTTTACAAAAAAAGAGAAACTTTTGTCCTCTCGATATAAGTATCGTTATTATAAGAATTCGTCTAATACGTTTTAACAGTCTTTGAAGATTTAATTACGGCTTATTACTTTGTCACCCGCTTATAATAGCACCGGATGACAAGTAACAATGGATTCTTAAAACAATTACACGAAACTTGCCGTGAGAGACTGAGGGAGTCTTGCAATTAGCACAATAGCCCATTCGTGCATTAGTTTCGCTCCAAGTTGTTTACAAGCCCATCTTTTCATCGCCGCTTGACAAAGGAGCATCGCCCAGCAAGATTGCGAGAATCCCTTCTTGCTACGCGAAGCGAAAGAATCGATGTTAGTCAAGGACAAGAGAAAATGCGGAAATGAAAGGAAAAAGAATGAAGCAGATTCTTGCCAATTGCCAGTCGCGTAAATACGCTCGAGAATTGTATTCCAGTTTCAATTGCACTTGCCACAGGTCGCGATCGTAACTGGTATCTAATTGCGGAAGTTCATCTCCGCCGACTACGGAGATATTCATCTCGAGATGAATGATGCCAATCAACCGGGGAATTATTCTTGAACGGGCGACTGGAGGAATGTAAACCTGAGCAGGTTCCGATCCTCTAATGCTCGACAAATCCGCGGAATTGGCAATTGCATCGATCATTATTGTTAGAAGTCCCTCTGAATAATTGGGGCTCACATTTCACTTTGAAGAGAGAGATTTATTCATAAATTAAAAAAAAAAAAGCTGTTATATCTCTAACACAGAATCCCGTGAAACAACACCTAAAGCAAATACATTTTTGTTTTACGAATAAATACGGATAAATTATTCTACGATTTTTTTTAACATACAATCCCTACGAACGCGGATTGCTCATTATTTTTTGAAAATAAAAGATATACATATATGTGTATATTTATTTATTCAGAAATTATATATATGATATATTGTTTGTTGCAACTCGCGTAACGATTAATTCGTTTTTCGGCAGTTAATCCTCAACGGAAACACAAAGAAATAATGAGAGCGGAATTATTCGTTTTTGCAAACGCTATTTCCAGTCGTTTCTAATTGAAATGATCCAGGCAGACGGAAATTAGAAACAGCAACACGGGAACGGTAAAGCGCCTTCTTCTTCCAATGATTACAGGAAGACTCACGGTCGTTTACCCGATTCGACCCATGAAATCGTCGTAGCGAGAATGCATCGGTAGCGCACCGCGCCGTAGCCCGTCGGTAGAGTTGCAGAGACCGTACATCCTGCAATTTCTCGAGTACACACTTGCGAACACTTGAGTAATTTAGCGGTACTTTGGCGTGACGGGTTTTCGCTTCGCGGAGCGGATGATCAATCGACGCGAGTAAACGCGTGTAAATTGTTGCGCTCTCTTACGCATTTCATCTCCAGATTAATTTATTTATGGAGACTGACGGTAATAGATTGTTACGTATTATATCGAAGTCTTTCTCGTGTGAAGTGCGATAATTTCTAATTCTCCAAATAAACACGAGCAATTGTAGATAAATATTTAATATTTTCTGTTTGTCTTTCTCTCCCTCTCTTTCTTTCTCTATTATTTTTATATCGATCGATTCTAATTATTTTGTATTATTACGTTACGTTATAATTACGCTTTTAATTATTACGTAACTTTACAAAGCAATATAGTGTTACATTAAACAATTTTAAAATTATCATATAACGTGTGTGTAAGTTTTAAGAGATTTAACACCGTGAATTATTAGAAATACCATTTCCGTATTTGTTTTTACTTTGTACTGTAATCCCATGTGTTTATGCAAGAACAACTTTACGCATGAGTTTAAAGTAAAAATTTTAAGTGTCGTCGTCACATATTACATTGGTTTAAGACGTTTCATGGATGTAAGACTCTTCCAGTATTTGCGAAATTATAAGAGACCCAGTAGAACAATATTACCGTCTTCAATGTATTTACTAAGTCTAGACATTCGCAAATACACGAGCAATTTAATGGTACAACCGACACAACTTATTGTATAAACTACCTACGGAAATGAGAAATGTTTCCGAGAACACAATAACTTTAACATAGATAACAACTTGTAAGTGGATATGTTTGAAGAAAAATATAATAAATGTTATTTACATTGATTTAAAAAGTGTTGAAACTGCAGATTGTAAACTTTTGTGTTGTACATAAAAAAAGACATAATCGTTACGCATAAAAATAACTCAAAGGCTTATTAACGTTGTTATTTGGTCTAATAAATAAATTTTTTATGGAATATTAAAAATTTAACGTAGATTGTGTCGATACAAAATATTTTTGTTGCAATGATACGTAGTACTACTGTACTAAGTAGCGTTTTGAGCAGGAATAAGATATGTCTATGCAAACATCATAATATCGCATATCGATATATATCGCATATCGATATATATCGCATATCGATATATATCGCATATCGATATAT
>QVNW01002568.1:0-10489 GCA_014825475.1 Pseudomyrmex flavicornis
TTTTATTGGTCGGGACAGAATACAATTAGGACAGAATTTGAAAAATGAGCGTAATTAATCACAATGTGACCAATCACTATGGAGCTCACAGGAGAACACAGTGTGCTCACGACCCGACATGTCGACAGAACGACTGACAGTGTGAATCGAGATTCATCACTGATTGTAGCAAACCGACTGATTGTTGTTGGCCGGTTGCGATTCTTGATTGACTAAATTATGAAAATTTTCTACTATTCTCACTTATGTCTTTAAATTAAACAACACTAGAGTTTTTTTAATTTTAATTTAAGACAATTACGTTTATGGTTTGCAATATGTAACTTCTACAGATATTAATATTTGTTTACATATTGCTTGTTTACATATTGCTACATGTTCACTCTGTAGTTCACATATCTTATAGTTGCACTAAAGTGTTCACAGTACTCTTCGAAGTAATCTAAAATTCGTAAAGTGCTTTATAATAAAAAGAATAAAAGTGTTCGCGTGTGTATACAACATAATGATGTATAAATTGGGATAAATTGTTCTCCCCATTGAATAACTGATTGTGATATTTTGATTTTGATACGCACATTTCCATGGTCTAACACGTAATCGCTTTCGTACTCGGGGAGAATTCTCGTGTAAGACAATATCTGCGCAAGATTCCACGTATCTGCAACAAAGAATCGCGGCATTTCCTCTGTTACACAATTTTATCAAACATTATTAAAAGATATAAATTAAACCTAAAAGTGCTGAAAATTAGTTTACTGATGTTGGTGAGAAAGTATAATACATTTCTCTGTATTACATTATAACGTCTTATATTATAACAAGTTTAAGAATAGATACAAATAAAATACATATTTATCGTGCGCGTTGTTATTGCAAGATTTATACTGTCCGACAAGTATATAAATATATATGTAGAGACACATGTATTATACTTTCTCACCAACATCAGTGAACTAATTTTCAATTCCTTTAGGTTAATTTATATTTTTTAAATTTCTGGAGCTTATTTTATTTATAATATCGAAGGAATAATAGAGCTAAGTATGAGAGATTCGCTTGCCTGAATTAATTAATAATTCAATAACTTTGCAAATTTTGCAAAATGCTAAAATAACGTTCAAATTAATCCAATCTATCTCTGGCTTGTGTTCAAAAATTGTTCAAACGCTTTGTATAAAATCTATACATGTGTGCATTTATACATGTGTATCTACATATATATTTATATTTGTGTCGGACATGTATTGCGATCTTGCAAGAACAACGCGCACGATAATATATTACATCTGTACATATTCTTGTCATATAACTGCAAGACATATTTTTGTAATGTAATACACTGAAATTTATATCTCATGCATTATGATATTATATATATTATGCGTATATATGTATTATTTCCTATTATTTATTGTATACACATTAAAATGTAATATGTACACCACTCGAAAAAACTTGGCTAAATATGTTATTTTTCCTTATTACTTGCGTGAGAAACTTATAAATATCGTATTAAATATGTATAAACATCTTTAAGTCGTCTTTTAATCGTGATTTAGTGATATGTGTGCCGACTTGTTTCTTTACATCATGATATGCAGCAAATACTGGAGCCGCGTGCAATCGATTAATTACATGATTACAGTTTCGTGGTTTTCTTTGCATTTATTGCTAAGATCTGAAAATGCCTTTGCAAAATAAAAGATAATATTTAAATCTAGACGACTGGTAAATTCACTGAAAAAATAATAATTTTTGTAAATTTGAAGCAGCTGTATTTATTTGCACTATCAATAATGTTTACTATGTCTATATTTTACTACATGATACAACATGACAAGTCACTTATTAGTTGTTAAATTATTACGCAGATAGGCTAAATTAAATATCATTATCACACTAATTAATTATCATTATTACACTCTTGAATAAAGTTGCAAACACAACAATTAATGATATCATGAAACCGAAAGCTAATGATGTTCATACATTCTCGACGCATTGAATGTAAAAAAACGATTGTTGCAATTTACATATTGTCTCTAAAACTTATACAAACCCTGCTTTTGGCTGTGTCCTCAAATGATTGTTATGTTAGATGATCAACATGAAAAAGATGAAATAACAAAATCAACATATAAAGTTTTTAATATCTAATTAATAAAAACCACAGTGTTTCTTTAAACTTTTATATTATTTCATATACAATTTCTACATAGATGTACCCATGTATCAAGCTGCCCACTTTTCAAACGCCACGCATATAATTTGTCAATTAACAAGATTTATTACTAAAGGGAAACAATTATTTTTCAATCAACTCTTTGTTAATAAACAACAAATAATATCGTATGTACGTGTGTACAATTTACAATTTATAAATCTTAACAGTATGGAACTCAAATATGAGCTGTTCTCGTTGTCTCCGATTAATTTGCAGAAGTGATAGATCATAGTTTAATCGGCCGATTAGTTTAATCGGAGATAAAATTGGCTTTCTACGTTTTCTTGTAACAAAACCAAAACAGAAGTGCACAAAAAAAAAACGAACGCAACAGATCCGAAGTATATACTGTAGTGTCAAATTCTCTTTATGCCGTTATTAATTTTACAAATCATATTTTTTCGCCAAATACGAGATTTACATACGAGATTTACAGACAATGTGTTTTGCACGTATCGAAACGTGCAAAAAAACTGATTTTATTCAGATTTCGACGAGATACTAGACATTTCGGAATTCCGATTGAAGTCCGAAAACTTACATACATTTCTTTTTAATTATTATATATAAAACATAAGTAGTATAAAAAAACAAGATAATTTTAACTACCTAGCAAGCGTATGACATTTTGACGTTCCAAGTGATATACTTGCAACATAAAATTAATGCATCATAAAAGTATTATATCAAAAATATTTTGACGTAAATCTTTATAAATAGTAAAAAACGAGCGGGTTCTAATTTAACGTGTATCTGCGCGTAAAAATACTAACAACTAAATCGAAGAAAAGGGAACAACGAAAAAGAATGGTATACTAAAGTAACTAGAACATGATTATACATTAAATCAAAAGAAGCTAGCTGTTCTACTTGACTGTAGTATGACTATTTTTGTTTTCTTATTAGTTGTTAAATTAGTGCGCAGATAGACTAAATTAAAGATAATTTCTTATTATCACTTATCTCTATAATTTCGAATTATTAATTATTATTATTAATCAATACATACGTCCAAAAGTGGTAAAATAGTTATACGAACGTCAAGATATTCTGACATTATGCTGCCAGTTTTACATTATTAAGACGTGATTGATCGCGCTTCGAAACATCATGCTTGTTATTCGATTACTTTTTTAATGTTCTTAATTTTTTCTTTTTTGTCAATTTAATTAAAAGATCGTTTGAAAGAAAATTTACGTCCACTTAATTTACATGACTTAAAAAATATTGTAAACAGTTCTTGTTATAGCAAAAAAATTGCTATAGTCGAAATAAAGAGAATGAATATTAATTTTACAAGATGAAATAGTTAAAGCGATGAAGCTTACAGCGCACGACGAACTGACAATGTTTCGATTTCTAATTTGCTACGATTAATCAAATCTGGCACTCGCACGCGTGTGTTGTAGGCTACAATCTTGTCATTTGTGAATAATTAAGCCATATTTCGTCATAGAATAAATAAATACAGGTCTATATACTCATACTTCGCTTTCTACAACCTGTTGCGTATGTACAACCTAAAAAGATACATAAGTTTATTATAGTGTATACATTAAGTTCTACATACACACACAAACACACACACACATGTGTAATACTAATATATTATATAGGTAATTTAGATAGAAAGAGTTGTATATAATAAAACGTGTAGTGATTACAACTGTGTAAAATATATATTAGAAGTATTATATCATTTATCGAGTTATATTTGAGAGAGTGTTTTCTTTTATGCATATACTGTATTGAACTTAATTGTGATTTTCTAACAGTATAATAATAATATACATGTATATGTGTATATATATATATATATATATATATATATATATATAATAATTAACTTTTATTTAATCCGTATTAAAAATAGTTACGCATAATTTGTTTACATATTCACTTACATTTTCATTTGTATGTGCTTCTCTGTTTCGTGTGCGTAGCCGTCGCAAATTTTGATGCATTCTACTTATAACGTAACGCGGAATATGCCAGAAACACCACACGCTGTAAAAAAATTTCACACACATATATTATCGTATCAATGCATATATATATGTATACATATATTATGTATATATATATATGCATTGATTCTAATATTATTGTTTATAAATATTAGCATTTATGCGCATTCGTCAACGTCACGCCTCGAATAATGAAAATATCTCTTTCTTGTTTGAGCTAATTATTACGTAATTATTATTTTTATTATTTGATAATAAGACACCGATAATGAAATAGGTGTTGTTTCTAACAAGAAATCGAAATCCACTTCAAAACAGCTACGTATATTATATTACGTTCTTAACGCAGTGTAAAGCTCGGTTATAATAAATCGCAAAAAAATCAACCAATCATCATTACGTTAAGCGATTTATGTAAGGCTTTTAAGTTGCTTTCTATATGTACGACGTTGCAAAAATCCATATTCTTTGATTGTGCAAAACATTAATATATATATATATTAATATATATGAAAAAAATATACATTGAAATAAGTCTTACTAAATTCGATCTCTAGTGTTTCTCGTTTTATATATCCCAAAGTAACATATTTGAACAATCACCCATAGGATACATACAACAATAGCAGTTATTCGAAAAGGATGTGTATAATAATAGTCATAACTGTTTACTGATAAAGTATTATTTGACTTGCTAATATTAACTTTTGATTGAGAAGATTTTGTAAGATTTTCTGCTAGTAAATCTAAAAAAAAAAGAAACACACATTGAAATCAACTATAAATTCATATCATTATAATAAAAACAATTGTATATGTAGTTCCTTTACGTTTAAAATGTGCAATATAATTCTTCTATTTTCATTACTTGACAAAAAGATAACACGAACAAATATGTATGAGAGTGTATGTAATTCTCATACATGTAAGTTATAGACTTACCTAAAAGCAGAGTCATAAATGTTATAATCCACAATACTTTTCTAGCAATATTGTGCATTTTTACTGTACAAGATATCGCAAAATTTTTAATACAATTTGTAAAACGGATCACCACTTTTATTAAAATTTCGTTACTTTAAATAAAAACTGATTTATAGGCCACTGATACGATTTAAGCAACCTGGATATTAAAAATCGCTTATCTTCGCGTCTATCCGACAGATTTGTGGACAACACCACAGCACGAGCGTGCACATACTGAGAGACGCAAAGTTCTCGAGACTCTCAGTGTGTTTGTTTCATTCCTGTATTTTCAACTAAATTCGTCCTCTGATAGAGACCTTTTGTTGTACATGTTTCTGTCGTAAAGATAAACAGATTTCGTACAGTAACGATAGAATAACCAAAGAGAGATATTCGGCTGCGTTCAAAGAAGATATAAAAATACTGTAAAAGAAAAGACAGCTACATTTTAAAAGAAAGGTAAAAAAGAAAGGTAAAATCATAATCCACATACACGCGTCAATGTGTACATAAAAAACACTATCTTATAGTTTCTGAATATAATATAATATTGCAGTAAGTATCGTTACAACGAGTTTTATTATTTAATGTCAAAAAGTCACAGTGTAAAACAATCTTCACATCTTATATATTTCTCTTGTGCGTAAAACGGAAATTTACCGAACTAATTTAAAAGTAATAATAAGAATTGCGGAGATTCTCTCAGTGTGGCAGTGTTTTTCTTGCCATTGTGATATTCGACGTTTGCAATTAAACAAAAAATTAAGCAAATCGTATTTTATGATAAAAACGAACGGAAACATATGCACGTGATAGTGTAAATTATTTTATACATTGAGACAACGAACGACGACAAATTTTTGTTAGATGTCTCGTGCTGCTTATTTAATGACTGTTAATGACTGTTCGATAATTCAATATCTGATAACATTTGGGTAATCGTGAACATTACGTTACATTAATGTGCGTTACTCCGTTTTTCTTAAATTAACAATAATCACTTTATTTGCGCAAGCAAACGTATGTTACATAGACATCACATGTAGAATCTTTTACTGTCTCTCTAGCGCAATTTTTTATTTTCATACTTATATATCTACATTCGCAATTTTCGATAGATACACTTTATAAATTTAAAGCTTATATCGTGTGATTTACAGGACGTGCGTAGTTCTACACAATAAAGGAGAAAATTACATATCCCGCAATGTACACTCTGTTACACATTGCGCGGATTATTACTTTTGTGACTTTATTTTTAGGTAAGAAAAAAAACATAGAGACACTCTGTGTTTACTTATATTAAATGTATGTAACTAAAAAACATATAAATAATTTATTTTTTGTCTTATTACTTCTCGGCTTACTAATTTTCAAAATAGAGAACACGTGTTTAACGTTGACGTTGTATGATATTACAACTTAATTTTGGTAAACGTAGAAATACATTTGATTTATTTCTTTTTGTTTTTGTAGACGCTACGACACACAATGTAACTGAGTCGTTTTATTCCGATGAGAACAAAATTCATCCTATACTTATCGAGAATCCTATACTTATCGACAAATCTCCACAAAATAAATCGGGATTCACCAGGATGTATAATAGTTTTGTAACGCAATCGATATATATTAGCATTTGCTTCGGTATCTTTTGTATCCCATTGTGTTGTTATTTTTATTGTTTGCTGCAATGGTATCGAAACACTGTCAGACAGAGAGCACTGATGGAGATAATATGGGAGTGTCTGTTGTATAGATGGTAACATATAACATTTTTTCCATACAATGCGCTCGAAATACATGCATCGTGGCAACGTCACTGGGAGCACAAAATTAGATTAAGTTTAGATTTGCTACCAGAAACACACAGTGGCGCATTGTCTTTAGCTTGTAGTAGCTAACGAATTTTTAATATTTACTACAAAAAATTGTGCTTGCGGTGCGTTTTCTCAATTCAAAGAGACCACATTGTCTTACTTGTGACGTTACTACATAAGAATATGCAAACTGATAACTTTATATATATAAGAATAATTTTAGTTTTTGTGTATTAGCTGTGAGACAATAATGGAAGTATCTCGTATATATCTCGAATATGTACAAAATGTATTTTTAGATGTATCGTACGTTACATGACAAAATTATCATAGTCAGTAATTATGTAGTTTTACATATTCAAGATGTTTTCATTACTCGCCGATACACATACAATGTATTTGAAAATGTGTTTTCAAAGACACGTTCTTTATTGAAAAATTGTGTACGCATATAGATATAAATCTTTATTTATATTTGTGTTTTTTTTTTAGTTTCCGAAGAGTGGAATATGTGTGGCGCAGAATTATGGAATTAATAAGACCGCCCGCAAACGATGATAATCATGTTGCAAGATATAGAGCAGTAAGATATAGGGAATATTAATGTAAGTAAAATAGATATAAAATCATCGTGAAACGGATTAAATAAAATAATATATCTAATAATGTTATAAAAAAGTGTAACGTTAACTTATAAAAGTTAAGTAGCGCAGAAATGATACACAGAAATATACATGACGGTGAATAGTAGATATGACAAAGTGTGTTTACAAATGATCTAACAAATTATAATTTATTATTTACTGCTTGCACACACAACTTTTTAAATGCAGTACATACTAAAAACTCATACACGAAGTTATCAAGTGTATAAGATATTACTAATAATCTGTTTTTTTGTTTCTTTCTCAGCTATCTGCAAGAGAGACCGAAGACCATTTGAGAGAATTAAGAGTAAATTGATAAAAGTGATCGCCATGGCTTTTTTACTTATATCTATATTATTTATATTAGTACATCACAATAAGTATAGACAGTTTTTCTTACTTTGCAATTGACTAGGGAAATGATATTTCCAGATATGGACACAGACACTCATACAGTGTTTCGATATCACAAGTTTTCAATAGCGTGTATGTAGACTGTGCATACTAGAGCGTAAATTCTATTGCAACCGCATTTAACTCCGTCTAACTGTAATAATTAAAGAAAACCTTTTGCTGATATGTCTCATTATTCATATGTATAAAAATACACAAAGTTTTATTAATTACTTTGATTAGGCTGACATTTTTTGATGGACACACACGCGTACAGCGTTTTGATATCAAGGTATTTATAGAACATACGCTTTAGAACATAAGTTTGATTGGAATTAAATTTAATTTGATCTAAATATACAATGCGTGTTGAAGAAAATCTTTTTCTAACATGTCTTAGAAAAGGTCCATGATAAGCATCACGAAAAAGATAAAGAAATAAAAGTTAAAGTATTAATAATTTTCTAGTTTGAGTGCAATTGAGAGCGTAAATATGCCGTTGCACACGAAGTAACGCCAATAATGAAACAATTAAAAGTATTATTTGATTTAATTTTACGTACAAACGCACGATCTCGATTGTATGTGTGTGCACGCGCGCGTAAAATTTATTCGTTTAGCAGAAATAGGTAACTTACATGTATACGTTCATAGATTTTTTTTTTTAAACTGTTTGCTATAAATTGTTTATTGTCTTATTTATTATCGTATTTTTTTAAGTATTTATTATCGTATTTATTATGTTATTTTAAAAATATGTATAAATTACTAATAATATTTAATGTAAATTACTGTAGATTTTTTGTAATGTAACTCAATATATTTATATTTATACATACACAAATATATGCATATTGTATATGCATTTACGTATGTGTATATACATATGTATATATGCGTATGTACATTTATACATATATGCATATATGTACATATTTATATACACATATGTTATATACGTATATAGGTATATACATATATAGTTATATGCATATGATTATATACATATCTATAGTTTCTGAAATGTAATTAATTGTCGAGTCAAAAAATAAACTCACATCCGAAAGACGCAAATTAATACTTTTATAATGTAAAAAAAAAACAGATATTGTAATTATAGGATATGGAAATATGTAATATATATAACAAATATAATACATTATATCATAGATAGAAATAGGTAGATATACATGTAAGACATTTTGACACAGCCAAAGTGCGAAGATAAAGTGGGTCAATTTGAGAAACAGAAAGGTCAAACATCATCTTGCAAAATGTGTAATATTTATATTGCATTTGTTATGCAATTTATGCGAGTCAACGAGCACGTGGAAAGCTATGATAAAGGATTTTCAGTTATACTGCTGTACAAATCAGCTGATCGCAATACACGTGCCGCTTGCCAATTTGCTTTATCTGTCGTTGCTAGAACCTTGCATAAAGTAAACTACGTATTTTACAATCAAACACGCTATAGAATTCGAACTGTTGCTTTCCATTCTCGATTATATGAAATCATATCATCTCTCAACTTTAAGTTTTCAATAACTCGGCGATCATTTGGCTCGATGCACGAAATTTACAGACACGCGCGGAAAGGATTTGTATCGTAAGAAAAAAGCTCTGTATAAAGTAACATTAGTTTAACGTTTATATATAATTTGAATTTTCTTCGATTGTAAGCCTATCAATTTAAAGTTTGCTTTTTCTGTCTTTTGAACATAAATCTATATATGTACAATATGTTGCATGCGTATACGCGCGCGCAGTATACATATGGCAAAATGTATAGCGATGTTGCAAGAACACAATGCAAACGATAATATGCAAATCTATATCTATTCTTCAGTTGTTATATAAATATAAAACATATTATTGTAATGTAATTCACAAAAATTTTTATCACATGTGTTATGTAATTATGAATATTATAAGTATATATGTATTATTTTTTATTTTTTATTGTATATGTTAAAAAAATATGCACATCTCTCAAAAACACTTGACTAATATATAACTCTTAAATATTTAACTCTTTCTTAATATTTGCGTGAGAACCTTGAACATATTGTATTAAATACGTATAACCATTTTTAGTCGTCTGTTACTCGCATTTTTATAAAATATGCTGGCTTGTTTCTTGTTACTATGTCTATGTTTTAGTACATAACACGTCACTCTTATGATAAAGTTACAAACACAATGATTAATGATATGTCGACATTTTCGACGTATTAAATGTAAAAACAATTGTTGCGATTCACATATTGAAAGTCTCTAGAACTTATACAACCCCTGCTTTTGGATGTGTTCTACGATGATTGTTATGTTACATCACCAACATGACAAAGATAAAATAATGGAATATACATATCAGTTTTTACTAAATTAATAAAAAAACTCAGTGTTTCTTTTTACGATTATATTATTACATATTCTACATAGATGTACTCGTATATCAAGCTGCTT
>QVNW01002569.1:0-18385 GCA_014825475.1 Pseudomyrmex flavicornis
TGTTTGGACACTTCTGCGTCGATAAAAAAAAAACCAAATTGTAAAAATCTAGTAGTTTCGAAGAAGCGTTTAAAAAAATTAATTTTATCTAGAAATGCCGATGCGCAATTTCTGATTGGATCTGAGAGACCAACGTCTCTGACTACGAAGGATTAATAAAACATTAATAATCATTTAGTTATAAAAAAACAATGTTTATAAGTGATTTTTATAAATGCTTAGATTAATAAAAAGTCTTTCAAACATTCAAAAGATACTTTAATATAAGATAATGACTTTGAGAAATGTTGTAAAAAACTTGTTTAAGGTAATGCGCGATTACTTTCACGCGCGTACTCATGATACAACATTTTTTCTCATTTTAGTCAACCTAGCGCAACCGTTTATTTTGAATAAAAGATATTTATAAACTTTGTTGCAATAATAAATAAATATAGAAAAAGTTATCAAAAACTAATCACATCTTAAAGTAAAATTGCAATCAGGAAGTTTTCAATCAATAAAATAACTAAAAAATATAAATTAAAAAAATCTACTCGCTATGTCTAATTTTCACAAAATTCCTGGTAAATATCACACGCCATTAGTTTTTAATAAAAACTATTTTGTAGGTCACGTGACTAACACAATAGTAGCACCTACATTATTATAAAATAGTATCTTTCTCTTAAGTAAACAACATATCAGCTGTATGACACCTAATCCAATATGACGACTAGTCTCGGTTTCTTCTATTTTGGTTCAGCTAAAAATAATTTGTCAAAGAATTAGCCTGTAAAAGTTCCTGTAAAGTGCCTGTAACTATACATAACATTTTTTGCATTTTACACACAGTTATGAATAAAACATTTTCTTGAATTATAAAGATATTACACGGAAGAGAGGTATCACACATTAGAATTCCTGAGAAGAATATAGTCATAGAGTTTTTCTATGTCTGAGCAAAAATATATTGCTGAGTTCATCGTTGAACGTGTTTTCGACTAGTTGCAATTCCATTTCTCTCTCCAAAGATAAAATCGCGGAGTGGAAGATAGATCAGAGATATGTCAGCGCGACTTTCGGAAGCCAAATCTTTAGAAAATCCACGTGTCAGCGAAAATATCATTTTGTCACAACGTTGCCACAACGTTGTCAGGTTTATTTCACTTTATTGTCATCTTCTTTTCTTCTTGTTATTATACACAATAATGTATTTTATTGAAATACAATATACAAGTATTAATAGCACATTATACACCGAGATATATTAGTTTATATATTTGTGCAACCATTTTTTTTTTGTTTTCAGGAAATCGCCGCCATTTTAATCAGTTTTCAGAGGCACGCCGAATGGCAAAGTCGGGAGGTAAAAGTACGACCACGAAGTGGTTCGATGTTACTGTACTCGAGGAAGAAAGTACGCTATCGACGGGACGGTTATTGCTGGAAAAAGAGAAAAGATGGGAAGACTACACGGGAAGATCATATGAAACTGAAGGTGACTCTACGCGTTTCTTGTCTGTAAAATTACAAGAGAGAAAAAGAAAAGATATAAAAAAGTGTCTGAAAACATTTGACACAGCTGAAGTATAAAGATAGATGAAGATTATGTCAATCTGAACAGAAAAGTCATAGAGCCATTTTGCAAACTTTGCAATATTTACTGAGTTGTTAATTAATTAATGTGAGCCGACGAACGCGTGGGAAGCGATGGACTCTCTTTTTAGGCGTGTATGATTTTCACTTGTAAAGAAAAATGACTTATCTTATGCAATATGACTAACAACTAGAAAACAAGCGAGCGACGCAGCTTCTTGCATCAAATAATTTTTACAACTGAAGATACATACAAGCCTACAAAATTCGCTTTCCACGCGCTCATTGGCTCATATCCAGCGATAAGTAAATAAAAATATTTGAAACAATTTTGCAATCAATTTATTTTGTAAAATTGAACAAAATTTAATAATATTACATTTCAACAATTTATAAATAGAATAGATTGTCTTTTCTTAATAATGCCTCCAGATTCTGCCAAGTGTGCCAATTTGTTTACAATAGGTTCAGGGAGTCGAGTGCATCTACGGCTGTTACGTGCACTCGGCGATCCTTCCGACGTTTCATCGCCGGTGTTACTGGCTACTGCAGAATCCTGATGTTGTTCTCGTCCATTACTTGAACGTTCCTTATCCGGACGGTGATGCGAAGCTGGCGGCTTTGCCACCTTGTCTCGCACTACCGCCAGACAAGAAGGAGTGGACGCGAGACGAGCTGGCGTCGCAATTAAGGCCCATGTTCCTCGGTGGAGATGACGATCCGAACAATCCTCATCTCACACAGAATCATCCTGTCGACATGATAGTCTCTCAGCTGCTCGATAGGCAGAGAGCATCTTCCACCTCCTCCACTACCAGCACGCAACTCGCTCCTAGAAGACTTACGCCCGACAATCAGGTATGTATCTGATAACGTGACAATTTAAAATTCTTTTTTCACAATACGATTTATACACTTATAAATTATTCATTACAATAATTTAAAATTTCAAATTTTATATTGAGAATTTTTTTTTTATATCAAGTGTTTTAATACAATAAAATCATGTTTATTGTAAATTTCGATATTGTTGTTCAAAAAAAAGGTATCTTCAACAACGGGAGGTCAGCAACCGTCGACGACAGCGGCTCCGGCTCCCCGCGTATACTCAAGACATTCCCATTCCGCTCAGAGTCAACAGCCGGCTCCTCTAGTTTTAAGTTTACAACAAATCCAAGGCGGTGGTGGTCTTCTGATACTCAACAGTCAACCATATCATCATCAGCAGCAGCAACAGCAGCAACAGCAACAGCAGCCGCAGTCATCGCAGCAGCAGCAGCAGCAGCAGCAGCAACAGCAACAGCCGCCACAACAGCAGCAGCAAAGTCAGCAAGTGGAGATGCAACAGGTCAAACAGGAGCAGCAAATTGTGTCACAGACCGGCGTCGATCGAGAACAGCAAACGCTCAAACAAGAAATCGATGCGCAAGACAGCATAGACAGATCCGCCGTGCAGCCTCTGTCAATTGGTGGCACTAGTTCGGAGATGACCGATTTTGCGGAGACGCTGGATCTGAGTCAGGAGGATATTCAGAGGACACTATCGGCCAACATGGTGCCGCCGTCGCCGTCGCCCTCGCCGGCTGATAACAACATGATCAATCCGATGGATTTCATCGATTCGTCGGATGATGTGCTAGTGAATCTGGACGCGTTCGATGTATTCGGCGATTTGCCGGAGCTGCACGACTTCGAGCCCGAACAGACGAAGCACGAGGAACAGCGGGGTGGTCCCGAGAACGACGTCGGATGTCATCCTGGTACAACCGTCCATATTGCAGAGTATAGTCCTGAGTGGAGTTACACCGAGGGTGGTGTAAAGGTGCGTCGAAATGATGATTTTACCTATGGCTTCTTTTTTTTTTTTTTTTGTCAATGATTATCATACGTGATTACGTACATTCAACTTGATTCTTAGTTTGTACAGAGAGACTGCTGACCTAAGAGAGATCCTGGATTTAAAATATCGATCGAATAATCGATTGAATAACATCGAAATTTTTTCGAATCACCTTTCCTTTTCAAAAAACAATAGCAAACTGCTAAGATGTTATACTTTGTTGTCGTGTCTGTGACCTCCTCTAAACAGTAGTGTCTTTAAGGACTTCTAGTGTCTTTAAGAACTTCTAGTGATTCCAAGTCCACTTAAAACTGTAGGCTCTTTATGCGCTTGTACATGAAATCCGCATATATCACGAATGTAAGAATAAAACTACGGATTCGCTACTAACTAATCGAAGAATGAACAAATAAAAAAAAGAAAATATTTGTGAACATTAGACATGAATTTGTATTTTAGGTATTAGTTGCTGGTCCATGGACTGGCGGTAGTGGTTCTCAATCATACTCGGTGCTTTTCGACACGGAACCGGTTGAGGCGTGCCTCGTGCAACCAGGTGTATTGCGTTGTCGATGTCCCGCGCACGCACCAGGAATAGCGTCCCTTCAGGTGGCCTGCGACGGTTTTGTCGTGTCCGATAGCGTTGCCTTCGAATATCGTAGAGCGCCGACGAGCGAACCTAGTCCAGAAAAAGCTCTGTTAGATCGCCTCGCGGACGTGGAAGCCCGTCTGCAGGGTCCTGGTCCGCCGTCTCCCGCAGCTCATCTGGAAGAGCGACTGGTTGCTTATTGCCAGGTAGAACTCGTAGAAATTCACTTGTAGAATATCACCGATTCTTTAAACTCTCTGAGATCGGAATTGGAACATGACAAATAAGAAATTTTGTTTTTTAATTTTCCCGTGCAACGTGTCGCAGGATGCTGTTGTCCGTCCTTGGCGAGCTGGAGCGGAACCTCTTCAATCCGGTGGGCCTACTCTCCTACACCTGGCAGCCGGATTGGGATACTCCAGATTAGCCTGTGCACTCCTTCACTGGAGAGCGGAAAATCCTAGTAGCGTTTTGGATGCCGAAGTCGATGCTCTTAGGCAAGATAGCGCCGGTCTTACGCCACTTGCTTGGGCTTGCGCGGCAGGACACGCTGACACCGCCAGAATTCTTTACAGGTTTGTGCAACAATCGGATCTTTTTGCACTCGACTTAACATTCACCCTAACATTATTTAATGAATAATTGATTCATAGAATTACGATATCGCGATTCCGCGTTTCGTGTAGTGGCTCGCGACTCGCCTTGTAATACTAAATCAAATTTTAATCAATCTTCCGTCCGTTAACTCTGCTCTCTCTAGATGGAACGCAATGGCGCTTCGCGTGAGAGATTGTCAAAATAGAACGGCGACCGAGCTGGCTGCAGAGAACGGCCACACGGCAATCGCCGAAGAACTGAATCAGCTTGAAGCCCGACGACAAGACGAAAGGCTCTTCTTGCGACCCGCCAGCCCTAGCCCTAGAAGGCCATCTCAAGACAGCGGTCTCGATCTGGCGTTGTGTTAGTCTTGTTTGCTATTATAATACTGCCCTCTCTTCCGTATACACGCACACATTTACGTATAAACCCTATATACACGTATAATCATACCCTTTTCCCTTGCCGATGTAGCGCTATTATTTATATACATATATATTTTATATATATTATATATATATGTACATATAAATATATATATATATATATATGTGTATATATATTTTCTCTTCCCTACTTTGTGTAAAAGACCGTAGAGTCACAAAAAGTCGTAAGTCATGCGAGCGTAAGAAATCAGGCAACGTATATAGCATTTAAGTGGGGTTTATCGAAAAACACGCAGGTGGCTCGCCGCTGCTGGACAACATGGATTTGTTGCAAGAAGATGAGTCGTCGTTAGGCCTCAGCGAACAGGGAATGGAGAGCGCTCCGACCCCTCAGGAGACCGTAGGTCCGTACCTTCCTCGTTTCCTCTTCTATTTGTCTGTCTGTCTGCCTGTCTGTAAAAAAACTATTCGTAACTCTGTCTGTTCTCTCTGTAACACAATACCGATAGAAATCGAATCGGTCTCTATATAGATTTATATACTACATTCACGTGGACTGCGAATTCTGTAGAAATCCTAGCTGAAATTGCGTCCCTCGTACACACGGACATAGACACAGACACACATACACGCCATTTACGTAGACATATGCGTAACAGTGTTCTTTTTCTCTGTGTGCGAAACCGACGACTCCGCTGCCTTTTCTAACTCCTCTGAACTCTTGCAGCTTTAAACAAATATTGGTGTTGCTTGGCGTTCGTAATTGCTGGTGTTGGATGAATTGCTGTGTAAACGTCTAAACTTTCTTAGCTATATTAACCCGACTTTAGTGTCGGGTATGTCGAAGTCTATTCTCTATGCGGCGATAATCAGGACTGCGCGATATAACGAGCAGTAACATAACAAGTAAAGTATCATCTGAATAGACGCGCGATCTGCTCAGCCGACCAACGTGGACGGTAGTAGCAGCTGGCTGCTCTAGACCTTAGACGAGATTTCTAACAAACGAGGAAGCGCCCTCATTTTACCTGGGATTTACGTAAATTGTGTCGTAGAGACGCACTTGGTGTTAAACATTTTATCTGACATTGCTCTGACAGCATCTCGGTGCATCGTAGAACACGTTCACGGCTTTTAAACCTCGGTGTTGTGATCGATGTGATTTCGGCGGCCTGCCACCGCGAGCTTTTCGAGTTTGGCTAGGGTGGTGATTCCTTTTTGTAGGGGAAGAAGACGCGAGGGTGCTGACATTGGCAGAGCAAATTATAGCGGCGCTACCGGAAAGAATCAAGAGGGCGGAGGGTGATTCTCCCTCTTCTTCCTCACCACCACCACCCACGGCGCCTCTGTCACCTTTGGAAGACGCTCTAATGGAGCAAATGGTAAGCGTAATAACAGATATTTTTTAATAAACAAAAATCACAGAGATATATATGTGTAAGTTATTGTTTAGATATAAAAATTATATATTTTACAAATTTAAAAATATAAAAAATAAAATATATGTGAAAAAAATAGAGAAATGATGAAAGTATAATAATAATTTTAATAATTATGCAGTATAGTAGAAAAAAAAAACAATTTTTAAAGTTTCGAATATGTAACACATAATAGTCAAGAGAAACAATATAGCTATCAGAGAGAAATAATGATTATTGTTAGATTTAATCAAGGAAGAGAGAGAGAGAGAGAGAAACATAACATGGAGAATGAAACTTCGAGCACAGAGTGGAAGTTTCACCAAATGACTGAAGTTTCTGAGATACGTGCATCTTGTTAATACAAAATCTTAGATCATCATAATCATGCTTGCTTGTAGCCTCTCGATTCCGGAGAACTGTTTGACTCGTATCGCGACTGCAGCGGCGGCGCCGCTTCCGTCTCAGACGCGGACGCTGACGCGAGTCCGTCGAGTCCTTCCAGCAGTTGCCTGACGCCGGACTCACCGTCCCCGCCTCCCACCACCGCCGACTTTTGCGAGTTTCTGCAGCTGCAGCTGCAATTGGACGGCAACGGCAACGCTCACAACGGTCAGTACTATCCTTCGAGCGGCGGCGGTGGCGAACGAAAGTTGAACGGCATGACCGGAAACGGCGACGGCAACGGCAACGAGGCGGATCTGAGCAGACTGACGCTGTCCGATCGCGAGCAGAGAGAACTCTATCACGCCGCCAGGATGATTCAAAAGGCATACAGAAGTTACAAAGGTCGTCAGAGACAGGAAGAAACCGAAAGACACGCCGCTGTTCTGATCCAACAGTACTATCGCCGTCACAAGCAATATGCCTATCACAGGTAACTTGCATATCATTTTCCCCAATAGGCACATTGTGAAAATATTGCATCAACAAAAATGGCATCATAAATGACGACGATTTTGCAATGATTGCACTAAGATGATTCGCCATAACGCAACAGTTTTGTCAAGGTACAATTTTGTAAATAATATTTGTCAAAAAATGAGAAAAGAGTCGTTGTGCATAATCATTGTGAAATTTTTCGTCATTTTATGATACCATTGTTGTGCAATATTTCTACAATGTGTCTATTGTGTTGTGCATTTCTACAAGCATATACATGAATTATTCTGATTTTTTCATGTTGCAATTATAGTTTTACATGTTTTAAGCAACACATAGCTGAAAGTTTTTTTCTCAATTATTAGACAATTTCTTTTTGAAATTAATTTTGCAAATATACTGCCAAGATAATTATTGCCATATCCTTATTGTTTTGCCGAAATAGTATTTGGAAATTAATTTTGCAAACAACTACAAATATTTGATAAAAGATCAATGGTTTTACATCTATTTCTTAAATTATGTCTATATAATTGCACGTCACAATTTTAGTGCAAGATTTCGTCACATAATTTTATAAATGTTTTCCTATCACGGTTGTTAAATATCATTTTGTCAGATTTATTCTTATATTTTTATATTTTAAGTTAAACGAATCTTCAAAGTATAACAACAAGATTCATAATAGTTTTCCTTGGTTTTTTTTTTTTTTCGCTGTCTTGCATGGAACTTTACTCACTTCGAAAGTCTATCCAAGAACGAAATTATTAATCACTCGCTCGTCGGAACTTACAACAGTGCTTACTACTTACTTACACGACGCGCGCATGCGACGTTTACAGATACAGATTGTTCAAGTTTATACGAGCATCACGTGTTATCAGGTGGAACTCAAGGTTGTTAAGCATGACAGATCATTATCTCGCATTGCGCAGACATCGCCGAATTACTTCAAACTTGGAAAGTTAAATTTCCATCGATATTCCGTGGAAAGGTAGGGGGGAGGGGGAGGGGTATGTCTTAATAAGCGACAATTAATAACCGAGAGACAAGGCGTACCATTGTGGGACCGACTTAACGACTTCCGACTGAATTAGACTGATGCCACCAAAGTTCGACCCCCGTGCGCCTCCCCACGGGGGGCGAACTTTTAATTGGCATCGTAAATAATTCCGGAAACTTTGCGAAACTTCGTTACGGTGGCCTGAATACAGAATTAAGTTGGCATTAAATTAATACGACTTTTGTTGAAGAATACCGGTGAGCTCCTTATACCGCGTCTACTTATTGCCATTCGTATTGTTCGAATTATGTATGTTAGCGATTTGAACTTCCCGGTATAGTATAATATTTTCGAGATGAGTTGCAATCAGATGACTATTTTGCATATTTCGCAATTTTAAACAATCTTTTATTTTCGGATTTATTGTAATGCAATATAACGGACATATACGAAGAGCGATTGATAAGTGTCCGAAAAGATAAACAATTTGTCGGATTGAAACGTATTTATTTTTCAATATCGTCTTTTTTACTTTAATACACTTTTTTGACTCAATCACTCTCGTAGAAACAATTTCTCGAAATAGCCATTTACGATATCGATGATTTCATTGTTGTTCAAAAATTTTTGTTTCATCAAATCAATTTTTCGGACACAAATGAATAAATAAATATCACACAGAGCCATATTTAGCGAATAAAACAGTAATTAATGGCAGTAAAAGTTCAACTCATAAATTTTAGTCATTAACGGTAAGCTGATTCATTGTCTTGAATTATTTAGTGTCTACTTTGGGGAGCTTTCGGTCCTCACAAACACTACGCGCGATAACAAACCAACTGACGCTTATTCTGAAAGACAACAACAATGCGATACTACTATCGCTCTTCGTAATAATAAAAAAAGAAGATGGAATCTACTTAATCTATGCTGAATACTTTGTCATCTTTGTTCTATCGTGAACAAAGATTTGTTGTTTCCATTGTTTCCAGTTTACGTTTTTTTTTTCTGATAGTTTTACACAAGAACAAAAGAAAAAAGTTATTCAGTTCAAAGAGAAATTCAATATAAATTGCCCGCGAGAAATATTTCAATAACTATATCCTTGAATATTTAGAATATTTATTACAATTTGTGTTTGCCTTACAGACAAGCTACGAAGGCGGCTCTGGTGATCCAAAACAACTATAGAAACTATCGCGCGCGACCAGGCTCGGCCAGTACGAGGCAGCAGGCAGTTCATCAACAGGCGGCTCATCAGGCCGCGCGGAAGATCCAGCAGTTTATGCGGCAGTCCAAGATTAAGTTAGTATCTTTCCTCGTACGTATACGTGTGTACAGTGCTGCATTTCTTGTTGCAACGATGTGCACGTACATTAGTTACGTAGTAGAGATTTCTTGTTAGCACACGAGAAAGGCTTTTTTTGTACAAAAAAAAAAAAAAAAAAAAAACAAAAAAACAAACAAAAAAAAAAAAAAAGAAACAGAAAAGACAAGCGTTCTAAAGTCTCCCTCTTCTGTGTGTCACTAATGCAGCTTGTCGTGGGACGATTCACGACCGGTAAGTAACGAGATCTTATGCTAGTGTGAAACAAGTGACGGCAAGATATATAGTGCTTGGTATTACATCTCTACTCGTTCCTGTCTCTTCTGTGACCGGAGAGAATTAAATTTGCTTTTGTCGTTTATGTGTTTCTCTCTTTCTCTCTCTCTCTCTCATCTATCTATCTATCTCTCTCTTTCTCTCGAATTTGCACCCTATTTCACAAATTAACGAGTTACATGCGTTCATATATTAGCGGGATCATGTTATATCGTGCGTTACATCACGTTTGCCGATGCTTCGTGTTTATTGTTTGAATGTCTCGTCGTTGTTTATATATTCATATTCTCTGCCTCTGTGTACTACAAAACCGTGTACATATCACATCAGTCGATTAACGACGTAGATCTATCAAGTTCCTCAATGATCACTCTGCCAGCAACCCGTGCATGAATCACACATCAAAACGTAATGTGCATACTTGGAAGATATTGAAATTAGTTAGAAAAGTTTATTGTTTTGTTATCACTAT
Source organism: Pseudomyrmex flavicornis (assembly GCA_014825475.1). NCBI lineage: Eukaryota > Metazoa > Arthropoda > Insecta > Hymenoptera > Formicidae > Pseudomyrmex > Pseudomyrmex flavicornis. The sequence goes on from QVNW01002569.1 coordinate 10,369, forward strand.
AGAAAAGAATGTCTTCCCCACAAAAAACAAATCTTAATTCCTATATTAGATTTAGTAATATTTCCGCATTCTTTCTGAATTTGATTGAATAAAAAAAAAAAAAAAAAAAAAAAAAATTTTTGTATATAGAGCTTACAGTTTTTTATAGTACTTTTATTTGTAAAATACATTTGTATTTGCAAGTATTTATAAGTATGTATTTCAGAAACACATTTAAAATGCAACTGTGTAATGAACAAAACTGTTGTCAGTTTCAATGGAGTTCAACGAAGCAAAGTGTTGATCGAGGAACGCTTAGATGCGTTTTTTTATCTTTTGCCTTATTATTACGATTACCCGTTATATTGCTTGATCGTTTCGATGTCACATACGCACATTCTCGTGGGAACAATGCGCCCGTAATGCGCATTTTTTATATATAAAACGACCATTTTTCTCTCCCTTGAATCAGACTGCAGAACGCCAGGGCCGTCGCAAGCGGGAGCGGGAGGCTGCCAGCGGTCACTTCACGGGCGGTTGCTGTCCACCAAAGCTCGCCCTCATCTAGCCCAGGGGCCAGCCTAGCAGTCGCCAGCCCGGAGGTCACCTAGCTGAATGTCGATCCAACGGCGCGCAGAATAGCGACGACAATTCGGTAGCGAAATAACACGGTCACGGTGATGAAAAGAGCGCAGTGAGATGAACACACACGACGTCTTAGAAATCGGCGACGACGCTCTGAGAAAAGTATATGCTTCATCTTGCGACGCGAGGTCGTTAGCGCGACAACAATCTACACCAAGCAACAACAACAACAACAACAACTACTACTATTACTACGAGAGGATACCAGACGTCCGACACGGATGATACGCTTTGTTCTCTGCGTCTCTGATTGCGTGCCCGGTTGTTGACCCACTTGAAGTCTTATCTCATAGTCTTTCCCCACTACCTTTTGTAGTCCCCCTCGCACTGACAATGAGTTCACACTCTCTCGAGCACTCGCGTTTCATCCTCGACCGCTCATTCGTTTCGCTTCTACTTGACTTGTACTACTTACCGCATTCTCTTATGCGCTCCTGCATATCTTCCTCTTACGTGTACGATTGTGTATCGAGCAAACGAGCATTCATTGGAAACAAATGAAATCTATCAAGTAGGTTTTTGCTAGAAGTTCGTGCGAGGCCAATCGACTCGCGAAGCATGCTTGTAGAATACATACGATTTTTCTTTTTCCCGCTTAATGTGTAAAATATATCTATGGTGTGCCGTATGTTTCTTCAAAAATTTATATAGGAGAAATCGCGGATCAGCTTCGTTATTACGTAACGTTGATTCTCCGCTAAATCGCGGCAACATATCGAGCGCCGATAAACCGTTTATCCATGAGATATTTTAGTAAATTCCCGTGTGCATCGAGCTGAATCGCACAAAAAATCGTTGTCGCTTTCGTAGGTTGAGATAGTTCGCGAGGTTTTGCTGATCAATTCTATCTACGATCTGTAAATGTTTTTCAGACGAAATATTTCTTCGATAAGAGACTCTCTTCGTAGATATATAGAGACATAGTTCTTCTTTTTAAATGACACTTAGCGAACTCTAAAAAAAAAAAAAAGATTTTTCGGGGCGAGACGAATGCGGTAAACTGATTGTACAAACTTTGATACGCTTGCGCAGTTACGGAAAGCGAACGAATTAAATGTTTCGCGCTTTCTTTCTTTCACTCTGTGTGTGTGTGTTTCAATTCAATATTTATTAATCAATTAATAATATTCGGAAAATAAGAATAACAATCAGATTGAAGCCTATCTCTGCCCTGAAGAAAAATCTCGTCAGATTTGTGTCATCAGTATTAATATTGCTCACATCGACGTAGTTTTTACCGTTTCCTATGCGCGAAGAAATATTCATGTACAGATTGTTGCATCTATTTTTCCGACGTGGCGGCGGCGTCTAATTAATCATTACACATTATACGATGTGTGTAATTCACTTGTGCACAGAAAGCCATCTAATATTTTCTATTCTTCTTCACTTATATACATATGTTTTATTTAATTGTCGCTCCTGAGTTTACTCCAAGGCCAGTATTACATTTCTGCGTTTTTGTCGTACGAGAAAGATTTTAAGCATATTGATTGGCTAGAGGTTTACAGATAACTCTATGAGAATGGCTAATAAAATCTTTGTCGTAAGAAAAAAAAAACGCAGAAATTTAATACTAGCCTAAGTGTTTTAAGTGAAACTGCTGCTAGGATCATATTGACGAGGAATGATCTCGGCGGAAAGAGAAGGAAGAGAAAAGTCTATCGATGAAAACAAAATTTTTGAGTTTTCACGCGTGAATTCTTATACGTTCGATTTCGATTGTTTTTTGCAGTTTGTTTTTTTTTTTGTTAATTTTATTCGCGTGTTAGTCTACGAAGCTCGCTGACATTAATGGACGATCAGTTAATGAATTGATGAGCGGCGTGAAATCTATTCTAAAAAAAAAAAAAAAAAAAAAAAATTTATAACATTTTAACGACGAGATAAGCCAAGACTCGAAAATACAGAATTAAAAAAAAAAATAAAAAAAGGTCACGAACATTCGTCACGAATTGTGACAATTAGGTCGTTGATGCTTCACGAGATTAGGTTTCTGAATTTCGATCGCTATTATATCAATCGGTATTATTGTGTGCGTCCATTTTTTTATATTTCTACCAAAGACGTAGTAGTTTAAATTTAAGTGAAATTCACGAAGCTGGACATTGCATTCCTATGGCTCAGCATGACCGTGATAGCGTAACGTCGAGAATCCATTTGTACATATAATAGATGCGGATAGTACTGACGTTTATTAACGCGTTAATCATAATACGGTCTCTTCCGTGTACGGAATTCATTTTGCTAGAGAAACAAAACAAAACAAAAAAAAAAAATAAACGAAAAAGACTACGTTTTGACTTTAGAAAATTTTAGAGAAAAAGCGAGGATAAGAAACAAGAAAGAGAGAGAGAGAAATAGCAAAGAGGTACATGGCGGTACACGGAAACGAGAGACAGCTACTAGAGACGACAGAGAAAAGGATAAAAATTTAAAGAAAAAGAAAAACGGAAAAAAATTAACGTGCCCTCCATTCAAAGGGCGTAACTTCATCCACGGGCTGTGCTAGTCACAGTATAATCAACTTCGTAGAGTTTACATATTAGGACGTAAGCTAGTCGAGAGATTACATATTGTTACGAAAAAAAAAAAAAAAAAAAAAATAAAAGATTCTCTAGCATAAAAAAAAAAAAAGAAGATAAGTAGCGGTTTAACATTTAAGGGCGTAGTTGATTGCGGACGCGCGCGTGCACGGGCGCGCGAGTTTGCACGGCGCGCGCGAGAAGGCGGCACACGGTTGTCCCGCATTCAGAATCTTGATCGAGATCGGGACAAACGTCTATTGTGATAAATTAAATGGTGATCCAAGAAAGTATTTCCGCGCGAGAATCGGTGCAAGAGGAAAACAAAGAAAACGGAGAAAATTCTCCGTGTCTCTCCGACGTAGATGCGTCGCGAGACGTATACGCGAGAATTTTTTTTTTCTGAGACTCAGTCAGTCAGGAGACAGACAGACAGACAGATAGGAACTTGGGAGACAAAAAAAAAATAAAAAAAGATAGAAAAAAAGCTGAAACTGTTTATGGTCGAGATTATGGTCGAGATTATACTGTGCGAGATCTATCGGGGGAGAGGTTTTATGTGTCGACATGGTAGTGTGTTCGTCGTAAACGTGTGAAAGTGCTGCGAATTCGAATAGTCGAAAAGTCTCTTCGACGCAAGGGGGGAGAGAAAGAGAGAGTATAATTACTCATATCGATTCTCTCCCCGCGGAATGTATTTCGCAGAGAGTCGGAGCAGGTTGTGAGATTTAACGACGTAAAATTGCGAAGCGCGAAGTGTGGGATATTACTACAATATATATATATATATATATAATTCCAACGAGCATTTTCATGCCACTAAGCTTAAAGAGTTATTAGTTATTAAAATGAGATGCGCGGAAGAAAAGTTAGGTGTGCGCGGGAGGGTAAAAAAAAAGGAGCGGAGGCGGAAGAAGGGAGGAAGAAAGAAAACAAATTCGTACACTCTCTTTTAATCATTGTTAATTAATTAAAAGTAATCACGATCCTATCGAAGTACTTAAAAGAAGTAAAAAAAAAAAGAAAAAAAAAAAATAATATAATTATTATATACACAAAACTTATTATATATATATTCATATTTTTGCTTATTACATACTTAAGAATCTTAATTAAACGAGAGCTAGCGATTATAAATGTAGCGGGCGTGGGAGCGCTGACGGCGAAATGAAGAAAACAAAGTCTCAAGTTAGAGATAATTTCTAGTCAGTCGGGCTTGCGCGACATGTACGTGGCACTTTTTCAATTTTAAGACAAATTTGAGACAAAATTAAAAAATGAATGAAATTTTGACAATAACGGCGCAACGCGCGGTGAACGCGTCAAAACACTCGGCACTTGTCGCTTTTCCAGGATCTCAGCGAGACAAGTTGAATACAATTATTTTTCATCCACGGAAAAGCGAAGACAGAGACGACCGACATCGTGCGGGATCTTCGATGTCTCGCCGTTTTTTTTGTTTCACATTCGTGTAAATTAACCACGTACACGAAGGGCGAGCTGAGGCAGGATGCTCATTGGGCCGAGAGCTGAGAGATAGAGAAAGGGAGGAAGAACAAGGCCGATGAGGGGGGGAAAAAAAAAGAAACTAATCTTAATTAAAAAAGACATCTCGCTAGGATAGGCGCTTCGAAGAATACATAAACTTTAAAAGTCATTTAATACAAATTATTCTCAAAATAATAAAGAAGTTTAATAAGTATAAAAGGGGAGAATAAAAAAAAAAAATTTTTTAATTCTACGTAAGAAAGCCAAGAGTCAAAAAAAAAAAAAAAACGACTAGATGATAGGAGCCGCATGGCCTAATTGCTGCCACTTTAATTAATTGAATAATTAATTATAACTTTATTACTCTTAATTAATCTCGATACAACAGATGAGAAATAATATTATACGAAAAAAAAAACAAAAACAAAAAAAAAAAAAGAAATCCTTAAAAACACACTATATTTCATGCCACTTTTCAAACTCTACTCTCTAGATGCAAAGAGGGAACGAATCAGTAGATATATTAATAGCGAAATATTAAGCAAGATTATGATACAGCTAATAAATATGAAAAGAAAAACCAAATTTCTCTCTTCAAAAAATCGAGAAAACGAACGATGAGATTTGCGCTATAGAATTCGAAGTAATTTCCAATTTTGTCCAGTTTCCGGAATCGTGCGCGAGACTAACGCGCGAGATTCGCGCCGAGAGAGGTGGTTTACGTTGTTGTCCCACCGACGCGATATCGCGTTACGTCCCGACCGCGAAATCGCGTTTCGAGAATCGCATCCTCGGCATATCACATGAGGGGGATGAGAGGCGAGTTCGACGCTGCCGCGCGAAACGGAAGTGCGCTTCAACGTGTGTCGCGCGAAACAACACATCGGGAACGCTTCGGATTGCGCACGATCCGCCGGGGCGGAAACGATCTTCGCGAATCGCGCATCCTCGCCGATATATATACATATATATCTCGCAGAAATCTCTTTCCGTATATTTTTTACACGACAAAAAGAAAAAAGCGACAATTCGGCACGGCGTCATCCGTGGAGCTTATCGCGCGCGCTTGTCTCTAAAAAACGCGGCGCGCCGGGGCGTAACGGGACTCGCAATCGCGCGAACACACGCGTTGTCACGTGATGTCGAAAGCGTCGAAACCGATCGGATCGGTGCCTAAATCACGTTTGCACAAACACGGAAACACAAAGTTATAGAAATATACACAATATCATACAGAGAAATACACAATTATTCGAATTATTGAAGTAGGCCGAGTTATGCAAAGAGGAAAAAAAGAGGGAAGGGAGGGAGGAGACGTATGTGCAAGAGATACGTCACAGAACTCGCAATCACACACATACACGCACATACACACATTGTTCCTTCGTCGCGACGTTCACTTTGTACCTGCTTGCTGCCTGCCTGGTCCGTGCTACATAAGACGCAACTCCTAGTCTCGCGTGGCGGCGTTTACACAAAACACACATACAATATACACACACACACGCGCGCGCACCCAATCTTTTCGATCGATCGAGGATTGATAACGTCCAATCGCATGTCGCATGTTCTTTTTTTTTTTTGTTGTGATAACCTGGCACACATTACGAAAATTTATATAATTTTCCCACTCGCGAAAGTCGAAAAAAAAAAACCAAGCTGATACGTTGTTCAGTCCTGTCGCTGGTTTTTATTAATCGCGATATAAAAGAGAGGAGAGTTTTCACGGAACGTTGACGACGGTTTCGACGTGTTATGTTTCGACATCAAAATCTTGACGCTTCCGCGTTCCAAAAATTCAATCGCGCGATCGGGAACTCGAATACTTCCTCGTAATCGTTTCCTCGCGGCTAGTTCTCGCGAGGAAATCGATGAGTACATCAAGATCGATCGCCGGGAAGCTTTGGAACGAGGATGACGTGTAGATGTGGCACGTGTACGTGTGCTAGATTAGTGAAAAAAGAAAAAAAAAAACGAATAAAACGCGGTAAAGGCTCCACATCTCTTGTAATATTTTTATTATCGCAAGCGTAATATATTATATATATATATAAAAAAAATATATATATATATATTATAAATTATATTATTAAATAAAGGGATTACGCCACTGTTTATTATTTATTGACTAACGTTCGACTAATATTGTACATAATATAACGAAAATATTTTATCTATATTTCCGATCTCCGAGGGGGGATCGGGTGGAGGCGTATTATCTCTTGTCCGCCTTCACGGCAGCTTCACACAGCCGCCGTTTCGCCCACCCCTCTATTGTTACACCATTTCATCATTGCATTTAATAAATTATATATTTATTGACTTACTCACCTTTTCATTAGCCTAATACCTTCCCCCTGTTTGTTTTATTTAACACTTTTCTTAAACACAAATAATATTGTTAATATAATGTATTTTATTTTATGTTATTTATAATAATAAATCAAAGAGTCAGGTGATCAAAAAGTGATAAAAAAGAAAAAAGGAAAACAAAAAGAGAAAAAGTGTTTTATTTACTAAAAATAATAACAAATTATTTGATAAATAAAACAATTATTGTCCGATTCTTTATACTAAAATTCAAGTATTTTTTTTAAATAAAAATATTTTACATTTAAATTTAAACATTTTCTAAGTATTATTTGTTAATATTCAATTTTAAATATTTAAATATTTTTTTAACACATCAGAATAAACCCTTAAAAAAATCTCGTAAATAAATAGCACTTTTAATAATTTTATTTTATTAATTATTTCTGCGTATTATAGATGACGATATTAATTAAGAGTTGATTTAATATAAATGTCAGACATTGTGCAGTTGCCGGAATATGGAGAGTAATGCAATTACGGCAAGTTTAAGGAATATCCCGGCAAATAATGATCTTAGGATACGTCTCGCTTGTAGAGAGAAGTTACTTGTAGAACTTCTATTGATGCTAAGGCAAACTTCCAGGTTCAACTGCTCATCAGATAGAGTGCCGAACTAGGACTCTAGCAACCGCCAAGTTTAACCATCTACGTGTTTCACGCGTAGAAATATAATAATAAATCCATTTTGCTGTTTTCTCTATTGTTCGAACTATTCGAGTAATGCAAGTGACAAAAGGATTGGAGCACGGAGACCAAGTGCGGTTCAAGAAAAAAAAAAGATCTACTCACCGTCTTCTTTACACAACAGTTTATTTAAAGCATACAAACGGTACAAACTTCATTTGCTTTGAGTACAAATTAAATTAAGTCGCTCTAACATTTGTACGCGTATGAGAAAAACAGACAGACAATGAGAGGGCAGCGGGAGTAAGATAGAGAGAGAAGAATGAAAAGACAAACACGTGTCGTTTAGAATTTTCCAGTACCACCGAACATAGAGAGAGAGA
>QVNW01002570.1:0-10753 GCA_014825475.1 Pseudomyrmex flavicornis
CTTATTTTATAATATTGACTACGAGGATATGGACAAGTCATTTGACGTTTTAACTTTGTTGTAAATTTGTAATCTTGTTTCTATTTATGCTGAATTTATATTTTATATATTAATTCTTTTTATCATTGATTTGTACAGGACTTTTTATCTGAAGATAATCCAAAACCTGGAAACGTTATCACTATTTTTACAATAAAATCCTAATTTTTCACACACCAACACCTATGTCTAGGCTCTTATTGGCCCTTTAATATTTCATTTACGATTATTTCTTAGAGCCTTTTACTCCTTTCTTATTAATTGTTAAAAGTTATTATTACTGTATAGAAATAGCGATATTCGCACTTTCGTTTCTCGAAAACTAGATGGTAGAAAATTTTGAAAAATACCCTCAAAATTTGAAATCATTCCTTACATTTCGGCAAAATCAACGGAACTTCCTTATTAAGGATTTTAAAACTCTATATTCATAAGTAAATGAGATTGTTGCAGACGATTTTAGAGTCATCATCATTAAATTCACTATATAGATATATATATGCAAAAGGGAGTTCGGCTATTAGAAATGTGTTGTAAGAAAAAAGTTGTAGTGTTCTCCGACTAGTTTGAAAAACTACTACTAACTAGTTTATAAAAACTGATAAATCTAGTGAAACTTAATCGACTTGTTAAATAGATTCATGAAACGTTATCAAAAAGTTGATTTTTCTTTTCAACAAATATGTATGTAATTATCTGAGAATATCTGAAATTGATTAGACTGCTGTCACCAACGCTATGATAAGAATCCAGACCAGACCCTCTCGCGCTTATTCTGACAAATTCCCATCTTATTTGTGACATACTTCACGACATTATTTCATACGAAACAATCTTATTTACTTATGAAAATGGAGTTTTAAAATACTTATTATCTTATAGTTAGTGAGAACAAAAAAATGACCAATATTATGCGCCAGTTTGGATCTTCTATTTCGAATTCATCTTGTTTCTTAGATTTCAATAATATAGGAATCTTTTCATACTAAGTTTCACATGAAATATCCCACTCGTATTGAAAAATTTTGATTCTTGGAGAGAAATCGTGCACTACGAAAATGATAAAAAATAGGACTTTAATCTAAAAAGTGACAATATTTCCCAAACTGTCAAGGAAAATTGCACTATCGTGTTCAGCAAATCGAAATCTATAAGATTTACTATGTTTTTTACGTTTGCATTAATAGGCAAAAAACTGCTTTTTTTAACATTGTTCTTTCTGAATATTTGAAAAGTAGCAATCTGATAGTTACATTATAATAATTATGATAAAATTATAATAAAAAACAGAAAAAACTTGTTATTTAATCGCATATTATTTACAAACTAATAATGTGATTAGTTTATAGAATTGTTAGTTTATGTGTTTATGTGTGTTAAGTTTGTAAACACACACATAAATATGTATTTGATATTAAATAAATATAAGAAAACATCGGAATATAAAAGGACGACAGACAAGCAGTGAAACGTGTATAACGGTGAATACGCTCGTTTCACTTGTTCCAATATGTCTTATATTCGGTACGGTCAATCTTCAAACTGAAGAAAAGAGAAATACCGGTATACCGCGTGTCATAAATATGTCGCAAAGCATAAGCTGAGTATATAAATAAAGTGCAATTTCGACTTAACTCTCGCATATACACATTTGCGACAAGTTGATGTCGCAATGTCAAGAAAAGGAAGAAAACTGAAGAAAGACGAGAGGAAAGAAAAAGGCTGTGCAGCTGTATGTTAAGAGGCCAAGTTAACGGTTTAACCACGCTTTCCGTAATCCAATCATTGCTGCAACAACTCGTCTGCTTTTCTCTCTTCTCTTTTCTCTCTCTTTTTCTCTCTTTTCTTTTGCGGCTTTGCGCAGTTTGTTGCATCAGATCGTAACGCTCATCCGAAAGGCTAAATCATTGATGAAACAATTAATTTTCGTTACTTTTATCTCATTAAAAAGACATTGTTTAGTACATCATATTATATTAGGTATTGGTCTGGAAATTCTAACGATGTGATGTTTTATTTTTATAGCTATTTATTTAAAAGCGCAATTAAATTAATTATATTAATTAAATTAATTAAATTATCATTACTAACTTGTTATCAAACAATCAATATTAGAAAATAATCTGATTGTGTTATATATCTTGCACAACATATAATTTTAGAATTTTTTTTTTGATACAATAAGTCAATATTATCATTTTTCAAGTGCTGCCTTTCTTTCCGGAAATATCTTATAAAAACTGATTATGCGATTTCGTACTTTTTATTTTCTCTATATTTCAACTTTAATATTCAAATCTATCCATCAAAAAAATCTCACAAAGAACATTTTTAAGCAAACTATTCTTCTATTCTCTTTCATATACAGATATTTTTATTTATTTTTTATTTAAAAATATATGTATGTAATTTTTTGCTTTTACAGATGCGAAAGTTACAAAAGAACGAGAAAGATCGATCAACATCTTGTATAGAAAAAAATATTCTTTCAGATAATACAGTACGTAGTTGATTTAAATGTTATAAATAATTTTCTTTATCATTGACTTTTCTGAAACAAATATTTATGCAAAATGTTTTTTTACACGCAGCACTCATTTTTATGAAAAGTTATTAGTATTTCACAAATATTATAATTTAGTAACGAATATTCATATATTTTATGCTCATGATAAATAAGTACATATAAATATATAAACTACTTAGATGAGGTATTGTTTAAGGAGTTGGAGTCATATGTCTGCGCAATAGAATCCAACAGACCCATAAATGAAATCGAGGTCGAGCATCTTCGTGAACTCGCGCTTGAGCAACAGAAAGTTATCACAATACTTAAACAAACAGTGAAGGTAAGAAAGTTTCCTGATAAAGTAACTTAAATATAATTAAATAATATATTTTGACTTGTAATAAATTAAAATAAATTTGTAATGTTATTCTCACACACACACACACACACACACACACTCTCTCTCTCTCTCTCTCTCTCTCTCTCACTCACACACTCACACTCACACACTCGCTCGCTCGCTCTCTTTCTCTCTTTCTCTCTTTCTTTCTTTTTTTCTTTTTTTCTGGTTTCTTCTTTTTTTTCAGCAAGATAGTAATCATCGTTGAATATTATTAAAATATGGTTATATCGCACGCCTGTTTGAAAAACATACAGACAAATATTTATTTTTCTTACATAAGGAGAAACAAAGAAAATTAGAGCAGCTATATAATAAGAAAAAAAAGAAGGAATTTTATAGACAATGGGTCGAATTGGAACCAGTAGTCGAAGTAGACAATGAAGATAATGATAATGCTTTGTCGAGCGCCCCGTCCTCAATATCACTACCTGGAGGCTACGATCACTGGCATGGAAATAATGTTACTAGAAAAGCATATGAAGCTGTTCTTGTCGAAATTGAAGAACTGCAATCAAAACTTTGTAAAAAACAACGAGAAATGTCGTGCGCCAAGATTCAAATTTGTGACTTAGAGAAAGCGCTTTTGCATGAGGTATAATTGTATTTGTTGACTAAAATCTAGTTTTTGTGATATAAATAATAACTCTCGTGAGCTTGAGAGTTTTGCTGAAGAAGATTATTTTAATTATTGTGTATAACATACATATATACACAAGGTGTCTAAAAACTTGTTATACAGTTGTGAAAATAGATTGAATCAAACTGAACATAAACATCATTTACCATTTTGCAAAATTTGAGACATTTATTGAATTATGAATTCATGTAAATGTGAATCAATTAACGCGTAAAAAACGATGGTCTAGATTCTGTAGGTGTATATGATTTTTTGTTGTACTTCCGTGAAAATTAAGTAAGAAGCTGTCACATGCTGCTCGCGCTTATTTGCTCTGCCTTTCGTTGCTAGAATATTGCATAAGATATGACATTTTTCTTTAAAACTAAAAATTATATACAATCATTGGTTTTTACGCGCTTAGTTTACATTAATTAATTAATAATTCATAAAATATTACAAAATTTTTAAAATAGTATGAGATTGTTCAGATTAGTCCAATCTATCTTTACACTTCGATTGTGCCAAATTTTTCGGACATTTTGTATACATATGTATATACGTAGATAGTTCAAAAAGTTTTCGGACATAAAGATTGCGCCAGGAATATCAAATGGCTATGATTTTTTTTAAGTTTGATCTTTTAGAGGATCTACCGAAAATGTTTCAGACAGATGTGGTTAGTAGTTTATTTGTGTGGTCGAGCAAACAGGTTTCGGTGTTTTTCAAAAAATGAATAAAATTCAATTTTATCATTTATTACTACAAATTTTTTTTATTTTTTAAGAAACACCAAAACTTGTTTGCTTTACTGAAAGGATTTCTGACAGATAAGATTAGTAGTTTGTTTGTGTAGTCAAAAAATATGGGAAAAATCAAAGTCTATTTTTCGAGAAACACTTGCTTTACTCGACCGCAAACAAATTACTAACCACATCTGTCTGAACATTTTTTTTTGTTAAATCCTCTAAAAGATCAAATTTAAAAAAAATCATAGCCATTTGATACTCCTGGCGTAATCTCTGTGTTAGGCCAAGAACTTATCAAACTATCCACGTACACATCCATATACACGCATACTACGTAACTTAATAAGCAAATTGTTATTGGCGACACAATTTGCAATTAGCTACAAATTTGAGTAAAATAGTGCAACAGATCAGGTATTAAAATAGTGAGACCTATGTTTATGTCAACTGATTTGCTGATATTACCATCTATAACAAATTTGCAGCAAATCTCGAGCAGATCTGTCATAAGTTTATGTATCAGCATTAAGTAGTGATGAGCGTGATACCAGTCTTTCTCATGATTTTCAAGCAATTTGAAGCTCAAGTATTTATTTAAAGGCCAACGATATATCAAAAGAGTAGAAACTCGGAATCGAGATATGATTCGAGATCAGTATATGTAAAAATACTAAGCTATATTGGTATCAGAATAACGCCGAAAGTATCGAAATTATTCAAACTAGTATCGAACCGTCGAGAGAGAGAATATTAAATGAATATATAAGAATCGAAAAGAATAAAAAAGAATTGAATCCAAGATACTTACTTAATAAGCATGATATATTTTATTTATTACATGATATGTGTTAATTTATTACATTTTTATCTGTTTAAAAATAATATTTTTTTACATTGTCTTTTATTCGATTTCTTTTTGTACTGATTATCTCGCCAGTTTTAGAAAAGACTTTTTTGGAAGGCACAGATATTGTCATTACACAAAGATATTCTTTCGCCATTTTTGACAGTATTGAGTATTTTAATGCATTTGTTTTCCAATATGCCAATACATTCTCATTCTTAAGTATGGTTCTTTCATATAATAATTTAATTCTGAAGACTCACTACTATTATATGCTACTGTATTTTTTTTACTTACGTGTGCGTCGAATGTTGACAAAATGAAGAAATTTTTGTAATACAAGTTGATGTACCGTAAATTCTGTAGTTATTGCTTCCAGAAGATTAGCTATAATTATCAATTCGTTACATGTTTATGTAGTAAATATTTTACTAAACTATGAATGAATATAAAGTCTTACGAGCTATTCGCAGGATGTGCGGAAATATACGAATATATATATATATATATATATATGTATAGCATATATATATATATTCGTATATATTCAATATATATATATATATATATGTTCACATGTAAATTACACGTGAGTTTTTGAATTGAGATTTCAATTCTTAAAATTCACAGGATGCTATTTTTGCATCTTATATATGAGAGACCCCAAATACCCCCCCTAATTAAATTTAAAATATTGTGAAAAAACTCCTCAGCCAGGAGTCGAACCTGGAATTTCCGGCTTTCCGGCCCGTGTAAATTTACATGTGAACATATATATATATATATATATATATATGTATATATACATATATGTATACATATATATATATGTATACATATATATATATGTTATACATATATATGTATACATATATATATATGTATACATATATGTATACATATATGTATATATACATACATACATATATATATACATATATATATATATGTATATATGTATACATATATATATATGTATATATGTATACATATATATATATGTTATACATATATATATATATTCGTATATTTTCGCACAACACCCTGCGAACGGCTCGTAAGACCTTATATTCATTCATAGTTTAGTACTTTCACGAGCCTTAGAGTCTTTGTTAAATATTTTACAATTGAAAGATAAATCTCAGAATCTTGGATCTAATAAGGCTGCAATACAATATTTTTTATTATCTTCATAATTATGTAAGTATTTATTTAGCTGCAATCTTAATTCCGCACAAAGTGCTCCTTTAATGCCCTCTTTGTCATTGAAAGTATTAACAAAAATATGTAATTGCTTTATAATTAATAAAATTTTAGAAATATTAATATATTTTTCCGAACTTAAATTTGTCATTATCAGAAAGAATGGTTAGAGAAAGAATATCTCTAATTTTTGGCAAGGAATCTCATTTTCTATAACTTAGATTTTCAAAATTAATTTTTTTGAAATTAATAATTTTGAATTTTAGAATCTCATATGTTGTATTCTATCGTGTCGCTACTTCTGACTTTACTTTATAGGTAGGTAAGTGTAACATATTTTGCACTTTGTTCAATTTATCTGTTGCTAAGCAACGTGTTTTAATAATACTTAATAATTAGATTTAACGTGTGTGCAAAACAAGATAATCAGTAGACACGGGAAGTTGTTTGACAGCAGCTGACATGTGCAGCAGTATCAATCACTACAGCTGTTACTTTATTCTGTATATTCCATGTAATAAATACTTCATCTAAATAATTTGCAATTGCAGAAGCTGTATGACTTCCGATAAATCTCTTTGTTTCAATAACATATGTTTTTAATTGGAAGTTGTGATTTATAAAATGACAGGTAACTATGATAAAGTTGTCAGTATATAATACTTGTTCACGCATCTGTTGTAACCTAAGCTTTATCAGCATTTTGAAGTTCTTCGCGCATTCACATCTTTTTTTTGGTATATTTTTTATCTAATATTGTTTTCAAGATTTAATAGTGTTTTCAGATTTTCTACTAAGTAATTCATATTTGGGATCAAGAAACTTCAATAACTTCTTAAATCCTATATCTTCGACAATTGAAAATGGTTGAAGATCCATAATTATTAAATTTAAGAGTAAGCTATCAATTTCTTTCTTTCTGACGTTCTGTCGTTTTTTGAAATAAAATAAACAACTGACAATATTGCGTTAATGTTGTAATCACTGATCTATATAACTACATGCGTGTACAGCGTGATTTTATTATTTTTTAGTCCGACATATCAATTATTACCTGCATAAGGAGTACAATCATGAAATTCACGATTTTCTTTATTATCATCTGTAATTGCTTCTCATATAAACCATGAATTTTAGCGTGTTTAATCATATTTGTTGTACAGTTGCTAAAACATAATGTAAGCTATTTTAGCCGTTTCGCACATATATTGCGCACTCTACTTCACAATCTTCATTATTCTGATTGAAATAATTCCATATCCACGATCTTTTTCGAGATATTTTCTTACTATTTCTTCTTAGAAATCTACGAGAATATTAGCCAAGCTCTTACAGTTCTCACTGCTGACTATAGATTACAGCTAAGGATTGACTGAACGAATAAATATGTGTAGTATGCATATATATTACATTTACTAATATTAAGAGAAAGAAAAATAGAATAAAAACATTACGGTAGTAATGCGTTTACAGTGAATTGCGAATATATCGATACCGACTTTTTTTGAAATGTTACTTATAAATATTTTAAACGCTTGAATAAATATCATTTAGGGTTCGATTCTTTCTGATACCTAGAAAATCATATATATTTGCGATGCTATAATTCTTTGTTGATAATCGATATTGCTTGAGAAGCATCACGACTCATCACTATTATTAAGTTGGTTTCAGCAGATTTGCTTGGTTTTTGATGTCAATCTGCTAAATTTGCGTTCGATAGATCTACTATGATTTTGATAGCAATGTCACAGATATTTGATAAAATCTATTAGAGGTGTGCAAAAGTTCTCGGCGTTGCATATCGATGACGCTGTATGGCCTTTGGCTTTGTTAGTAACCTTGATTTTTTATCTCACACATTTCTATATTTCTTTGAATTTTGTGAATTATCATAATTTTTAAGTAAATAAGACTTGTTCTGGTGTGTTTAAAACTAAGAATTGAAAAAGTGAATATTCATTGCATGTTATTAGTTTAATCTGGCTAACCAGTTACAGAAGCATAAAGATTTATTTGTTTCGCATATAGAAAAAATGCTATGAATACGAACATGTCGAGTGTGATTCTCGAGATTTAGAAATGGTTATCTTAACGGTTATCTTAGCAACATTGCAAGAATTGCTGGATGATTTCCAATCAAGTATAGAATTTTCTAAACACAAAGTGATCATACAAAAATGCTATGACGATTATCGGAAAAATACAAAAAAAATATCAGTTATTTTGCTTACGATAATGCTCGTTTCTCACGTAGTTGTTGCGACACAGAAAACAATAGCTCTTCAGTGAAAAGTTTTACACCCGTATATTCTCCAGACATTGCATCTTCTGATTATTATTTGTTCAGGTTGCTACAGCATATTTTTGATGGTTTATTTTTGAAATATAGAAGATATTTAAAAATGTAGTGATAACTTTATCGCCTTCAAACCTCAAGCAGTTTTTTGATCCCGAATTCATCAGTTACTTAATGGATGGCGATAGATGATAAAAAACAAAAGAAAATATTTTAAGAAAAATTGAATATTTTGAGAAAGATTGAACTTTATATTTTTAACCTTAGAACACGTACGCAAAAAAGTTTCATAAACCTGCACAGAAGTCATGGAGACGCCATGAAAGTTCAAACAGCTGTAACTTGCACAAAACAGAACGGATTTAAACGTATCATGTCTAAATGTTTTTGTTAGAGTCTCTAGTGTAAAAATATCTGATAAGTGTTTTAAACAATTAAAAAATTATTATAAATAAAAACATAAGGATAAAATTGTATGTTACTTTTCGTGAAATATGACAGTACAAGGAAACGGCCAATACGAGATGAAACCTGATGTTCGAGTTGAAAAACTTCTTGAATCAAAAGTACACAAACGTTTCGATCCTGGTTTGGATCTTTTTCAGTGTGATTTAAAGAAAAGGCAAGACAAACTGAGTTATTTCCAATCGCTCATGTTCAGGTGCCTAAGGTTAAATGCTGCTAGTCACAAACTCGACATGAAGACCGCGCACTCAGTCAACTCCCCGGCAACAACTGAAAAGTAATGATGGGAGATAACGGTGGGCCCATCGGAACCTCGTAAAGGTTGTTTGTAGATTTTATTATCGAAAGAGAAATAAGTGGACGACAAAACAAATTCAATCGCTTCCAAGAAATCATTGAGAGGAATCTTTGTCTTAAGTCTGATATGCTTCCACCTGATCTTAATGCTTCGTCAGTTGTTGCCGGGGAGTTGACTGGATGCGCGGTCTTCATGTCGAGTTTGTGACTAGCAGCATTTACCTTAGGCACCTGGATATGAGCGATTAGAAATAACTCAGTTCGTCCTGCCTTTTCCTTAAATCACACTGAAGAAGATCCAAACCAGGATCGAAACGTTTGTGTACTTTTAATTCAAGACGTTTTTCAACCCGAACATCAGGTTTCATCTCGTATTGGTCGTTTCCTTGTACTGTCATAAGGATAAAGTTTTGAAAAAATCAGAAAAAAAAGTTTTTTACTAATTAAAAAAAATAAACCTATAATTTTGAACAACTTTAAACTACAGTTTCATCAAGAAAAGATTTAGATTAAGAAAAGACATTAGATTTTAAGATACAAAAAACGTCGTAAAGTGTTTTTTCAAAAAGTATAATTATTTGAAAGCATATTGAAAGTCACCGATTTTTAAACAATTTTTTTTCACTATACATTTCTTTTTTGAATATACAACTACAATATACAACTACTATATACAACTACTATATAAAGCAAAATATAAATAATTATACATAATATATATATATATATATATATATATATATATATATTAAACATATGTTTACTACTTAATAAAAGTATTAAAAAATATTATAGTATTTGTTAACAGAAGTAGTCAAGCGTCTTTTTATATATGGCACTGCTAAAGCGAACGCTAAATGTTCAAAAAAATGTCACGCTTTAAGTTTTGTTTTTATTTTTTTAGTGCATTTTAATTATACAAAATTAAGGCAATTAAGGTAATTTACAGCAAATTGATCAAGCCATAAAAAACTTAAATTCCAGGACATCGCGCAAGTGCATGATCTTGTCATCGCCATCTGAAATCAATTAAAACATGCGATTGATATTAAAAACTTAACATAAAAATACAACAAAATAAATATAAGGTCATACGAGCCGCAGGATGTTGTGCGGAAATATACGTATATATATATATATATATACAGGGTGTCTGAAAACTTTTGACACAGCCGAAGTATAGAGATAGATTAAGTTAAACTGAATAGAAAAGTTATTTGCCATTTTGCGAAATTCGCAGTAGTTAATTAGATATGAATTAATAAATGTAAGCCAATCAGCGCGTCGAAGCGATGATCCCGACTCTGTAGGCGTGTGTGATTGTCAATA
>QVNW01002571.1:0-31015 GCA_014825475.1 Pseudomyrmex flavicornis
CTTTCTTGTTTTCGCATTTAACTATTGAAGATAGAGTATTGGTTTATAGGACCTTTTTCTCTTATCTCGTCGAGATCTACAACTTTTGTCTGAAGCATTTTGCCAATTTTTTTATGTTTCAAAGTCTTGAAACTGTCAGCTAGAGAATTTTTAAAAAACTCTAGGAAGGGTACACTTTTTTGAAACGCACTTAAATATTGAAGACGCAGATTCTGATCGTAAGTATCATGTCTCGCATTGACCAATCATGTTGGTCAAAGTAGTCAGTCGGCCAGCGTGATTGGTCAATTTCGCGAGATCTGTTACTTGCTATCCGCATCTGCGTCTTATGTAAATAGGTCTTAAATACAGCCTGAAGCTTTCTAGGAGCGCCAAGTAGAATGGAACTTGCTTTACATAGGTTTGTTCTTTTTTGATACATTGGCTGCACTAGTTCACAGTCAATCTTTTTCCTTTTAATATAAGGTTTGTTCTTTTTTCATACACTGGCTGCACTAATGTCACAGTCTATCTTTTCTTATTCATATTAGAAAGAAAAAGATAGACTGTGAACTAGTGTAGCCAGTGTATGGAAAAAGAACAAACCAATAGATAAAAAAAGATTGACTGTGAATTAGTGCAGCCAATGTATAGGAAAAGAACAAATCTTTTATTATGCAGAAACGGCGTCGCACGTGTGCGTGCACGTGTGAGTTTTATGTTGATATAAAGTTAATAAGTAATATTTTTGTGATAAAAAATGGTACACCAAAAAGTGAAAAGGCAAAGTAAGAATATATTATTATTCTATGCACACATTTTTCATAATATTGCATTATTCTATATAATATTATATAACATATCGATCTTAGCAGTTTTGGAATTTTTTCAAAAAAATCTAATATTTGATTGTTTTATTTTTATTAGACATTACTGAAGTAAACGACATTGAATCTGCAGAGAGTGATAGTGACTATGAAGAAATCGACGAAACAATGAAAATCCTTTCTGATAAAGAAATGGAAAACGACATGAATGAGTCTTCACGTGATGGTAACTTTGTTTCGAATGTAGGATGGGCAGATGCTATGCAGAAGATCTTAAAAACAAACAAGCCAAAGAGAAAAAAGACTATTGTACTGTCCAAGGCGAAAAAGTTGTTTGTTGTAAAAGACAAGGAGAAAAGTATTTCTTTTGCAATTGATAGTGCCCAAGATGAAAATAAAACAAAGTCAGAAAAAGCTAGTGCTGAGATAAAGACAATTTCACAATCTAAACAAAAATCAAAAGAAAAAAATCTTGATATCAGAATAAAACCATCTATTACAGATCGTATGCATGAGAGAATGTTACAGAAGATAGCTACAAAGTAATTTATACTAAATTTGCAAAATACTTTTATATTATGTTAATAATGTTTGTTACTTAATTTGCAATAAATTTTTTTCAGAGGAGTTGTGCAACTGTTTAATGCAGTAAGACAGCAACAAGCAACAATTAGTAAAAAAGTATTAGAAGCAGGGCCATTAGAAAGAAAACGTGAGGAAGTACTGAAAAATATTAACAAAAATACTTTTCTTGATCTTCTTATGGGCAATAGTAAAAGTATATCAATTGAAAATGTTGACAAAATGGAAAAATCTCAACAGACAAACAAAAATGAAAACAAGGTACATAATAGTTTTTATTTGAGCCATATAAATTAGATTTATAATATTTTATATTTAATGATAACAATTTTATTTAATAACATCAATAATATAACTTTTTGATAACATTAATTTCCAGCTAAACTCAAATTTCTTTATTACATTAATTGATATCATATAATTAAAGTTTATTGATATTGATATATATTTTTATGATATAATGTACTGTGCATAAAAATGAAAATATTCTAAATTTTAAAGAACGACAAAATGTGGAGTGTTCTTCATGATGACTTCATTATGAAAGCTGGATTGAAAAACTGGGACAAGAAAGAAGATATAGAAGAAAATTCTTCAGTACTTGAAGAAGAATTGTATGATGATGATGATGATGAGTAGAACTAAAAAATATTATACATTATCTTGATTAAATGGGCTAAATACACATTTGATTACGTTTATAAAACATGTAAATATATATAGTAAACTTGTGACCTAAATATTAGAAATAATTGAATAGTTTATGTATTTATGTAATCTACCATATAAGAGTTTACCTTCCATATGCTTTGCGAATCAGTTTATTATATCTTCATATAACAAAATATGTACAATATATAAATTTTACACACATATGTGTATATATGTGTGTATATATATATATATGTATGCATGTATATTTTTTCTCGTTAAGAGAAATGTTGATATATTTTGTATTTGAGAAAATGTTTTTTTTTTAGATAAAATTATATCTCGTAAAATTCTACCTTTAAGATTCTACCTTTAGTCAGATTTACAATTAAAAAAAAAAAAAAAAAAAAAAAAACTATTCACGTAGCAATGTAAACAATCTCTAAGAAGGCACAGTAATATATATGCGTTACTCAGAATTCATTTCAGGTTTGTTTCAGCCGATGATTTCTCTTTATAATGTACGACAATGACAACGCGTGCAGTTTGTATTATTTTCTATTTTTTTACAAGTATGACGTGTATACAAGAAGTGTGTATAAAGCCATTGTTGTTCTGAAGTATGATTTATTATTTTTTATTCGCTATTATTCTCGTTGTAATAAATATCCAGATTTTGTTTCTTAAAAGTATTGGTAATGTGGCGATACATTTCATTCAGCCTTCTTTCTTCTTAATATAAACGTTTTCTTATTTTATTTTTCTTTCTGTATTTATTGTAATTATTATAGCTTTATCGTTTTTTTTTCGTAAATGTTACAATTGTTCAGTGCATTTAATGTGTGGATAGATCTACTTAAAAATCGCAAAATTACTGCGGTCTACAAATGATGCAAGAAGCAAACATCAATCGTTTAACAGTAAGCTTAATTACATATAAAATACAAGAAGAAAGAAAACTATATTATAACAGTTAACTTTTATTATATTTGTGGAACTTAAGTGCGCTTATAAAATCCTGGACGGATTGAAAGAACTTTGCTATAATTCATTTATTAAACTTAGATGATTGAATCATTAAATTTCCACAGAAAAACGTTTTTCTGTTGCAAAGTATTATTGATATTTATGTATTTTTTCCATCAGGTCAACTCACAATTTGGTGTAGCATAATTTATCGAATAATTTTTTTCATCTCTATTTAGATTTATCTAAATCTTTTCTCAAAAGATTTAGATTGTTTATATAATTGCTATTAGTGCAAAGACTTTTCAAGATCTTGTCAAAACATCGTTGTTCAATTCTAAACGATACGATATTATTTACCTAATATGTATGCTGTTAATTATTTATTAAAATATGACAACTCGATTTGACACTTACAGTGTCTCTTTATTAAATATTTAAAAATTACGCACAATTAATGTAAATCTCAAATTATACTCTGCTTTCACGAATATCAGCAAGCGCGCCGAAGTTACCAGCTTCCTCGTCGTGATATTGAGCCGCTTCAGCTTCGTCTTGATTTGTATTTTCATCGCTTAGCCGCCTGTTTCTCGCAAAATATCTGGAATCATTATCAACGTTACGGTTGATCTCATGTTGCATTTGGGAGCGATCCAACCGCGAATTTCTGACGTTCTGATCCTCGCGATACATTCCAAGTAGTCGCTGGTCTTCGTCGACGCGCCTATCTCGCGCAGCCTCGATTTCTTCGGAATCGGACAACCTGAAAAAGATCTGATGCGGATCTCCGTCGTGATTCAACGAACTCCTGCGGCTATCCTGGCTCCGAGCGCGATTCCTCGTGTTCATTAGCTCGTTGCCGATAACCGAGTGATTATTGCGTCCGGCGTTTCGTTGGTTCTCGTTCTCGTTGAGCGGAACACGGAACAACATCTCGTCGTGGGATGTGCGAAAAGTCTCAAGGTTCGCATCGTTGCTGGAAACTCGCGGCATTGTCTCCCGGCTGAGTCGATAAAGACCGAGCTCGTTGTCCACATAGAAACTGTCGAGCGGATTACTAATGATGGACGGATTGCGCGAAACGTTCCGTCGAGGATAACTCTGTAGACTAGATAAACTCGTCACTGTAGCGTAAGGATGATATCCGGGCATTGAGTTTAGCGGGTTGCCGATTATGTGCGGGCAGCCGTCCAAACTCTGCATTTCGATCTCCTCCTTGCTATCGCGACAGTAGCCGTGCATGTCAATTTCATGGGGTAGATTTGCAAATCTGAAAATTGAATTTTTCGTTACAAAAAAAATATTTATTATTAGTTAAAAACTACACAAAGTGCGATCAAACCTTGAGCTGAAAATTATTTATCATGTTAATAATAAGAGAACGAATAAGAAAATAGGTACAAATAATATATTGCTACCTCTTTATGTTAGAGACGAAGGAACAATGTACCTGTGCAGAAGAATGTCGGAATAAGAGGGAGGCATGTCGGTTTCTTCTTTGCCATAAATACTTTCATAAGTAGGCGGTGGAAAACAGCCGACGGATCCTAAGCTATCTTTACTTGGTGTTTCGGCATCCATTTCGAGAATGCTACCTTGACTGCTCTGCAGTTGATGCCGATTTACACTTCGTGGATTTCTCTGTGCTCGTAACACACTATCACCTAGTTCTACCAAATCTAAACCTGTCCGAAATATAAACAAATAAAATATCAAACTTTTAATTCTGTAGATCCATTCAAAAACACGAGCAATCAAGTCAAGTTTTACCTGTGGGATCGGTTTGGAATTGCGTGAAAATCGTGCCGTCAACGACGAGCATCCTACCGTGCGGCAGAAGGATGATCGTCGGCGTTGCCACCATGGCTTGGTCGCTACCTCCGAATCGTGGATCCGGCTCGGGATCCTCCAAACGACAGCAGCAGTACTTTCTGCAGAGAGACCGGCAAAAGGGCGCACCCCAGCAGCAATATGCAAAGATGAAGCAGAGAACAGCAAGCATCACCAGAAGTGCGGCCACTCCTTGACCCTGTTGAGCGGCGGCGAGAGTCGGACCGCCGGCGACACCGACACCGACGCCGAGTCCACCGCTACTACTCATTTCGCCTGCAATTAAAATGATTAAAAAATAGTAGCAAACACTTGACACACATACGCACAATTATTATAGAAAGGTAAATTTAATTAATTAAAACTAGAATTCAATATTCTATAGTATTATATAGTTTTGAAATTGTTTCCTTCTTATATTTCTTTCTTTTTCTGTAACTACTTAAAGTACAAGATACTTCCTGTTTATCATATCAATACATCTTACGAGTGACAAAGTATGTTGCGTAAACGCGGAAGAAATCGCGATTACGTGTGTGAACTCTCTCTTATGCTAATAGATCGAATTTCATAGTTTTCGCTCTGTTTTTGGACGATAGATACCAAGAGAAAGTGATGCTTTTATACGACGATCGTAACACGTTACGTAGCCACAACAAGAGAGTTGAACACACAGTACTGGACACAGTCGATCAATTGTACGCGCTCAGATGTAAAGTTTTATAATTGGTTTATAATCTTTACAGAGCAATGCTTTTCGACGTAGTGCTCTTCGTCGAAAAGTCCATCGAATCGTGTTGGTATTACCAATTGCTTGTAGATTTCCGTATAAAAGCGTTTTCTGTATAAAAGAGTTTTCCTTTTATCTTGAATATAAAGATATATTATTGTAAAACAACGTAACCTGACAAAAACAGGTTTTGAAAGAGCTTAAGAATATAGTGATATAAACAATTTAATTGTATGATATCTTTATTTTGAAATATTTTATCAAGATTACGGAGATTATTTAATATTGATACAGAAATAATTAATATTTTATTTGTCTTATCATCAATCACTATGAATTTATTATTATATGTATATATAAAATCGATATATTACAAGAACTTTATCGGAACAATAAATATATTACAAATTAAACAACGCTTGCTTTAATGTAATCTATTAATGTATTATTTATATGTCCGCATATATTAATATTTGTATTTCCTCGATACATTACCGCGTATTGCGAGGGGGGTAATGTTTATACGAAAGCGATCTTCTAATTTTAAAATAAACAAAAAACCAAAAATAAAGGTAAAATTAAGGTTTTATTAAGAATTTTATGTATTATATTTATATATTAAGATAAATATGTAATTGATTATATTTAATATAATAAATATGTAATTTGTTTCTTACACTACTTTTTTCGAGGATCAATAACATGTGCTATAATTATTCACCTGGCTGATTTTTACATCAGATACACACGTATAAATAAATCAATGTCATTATTATTTTTAGCAAGCTCAATTTGTGTGACCTATATTAGAAGTTACATCTCGGTTTACATCAATTTTATTCAGAATTTGGTTTTAACGTGTGGTACGCGCTTCACGTGTAATAGATATAGTTATAGATATATTAAATAATAAGTAGATAGTTATAGATATATTAAATAATAAGTATAACTTGAGAAGCTATAGATATAGTTGTACTTATTATTTAATTATTTATTAGAGAAATAAAACATAAAAGAGACATTCAAAGTAAAAAAACAAGCAAACAGCTTTTTAAGAAAACTTCAGGAATAAGCTTTATAGTTTATCGCATAAACAATATTTGTTACATCTAACAATTTACCTTGAGCAGTGGTGTTGCGAAGCCAAGTGATTCCCGTGGTGGTTGCTGTGTCCGTAACTCTGCGCGCTCCGTAAACCATGAAAATGATTGAGTACTCGTCAGATCCCTCGGCAAAAGAAAGAGAGAAAAAGAGAGAGAGAGAGAGAGAGAGAGAGAAAGGAGAAAGAGAAAAAAAGAGAGCAGACGACTACGTCTCTCTGAAAGAAACGGCCGCGACAACGACGACGATGTGATTACATCGACGACGCGCAAGCTTCAGCACGTGGACCGATGACAACCGAATGCACGATAAACGATACATTTTTTTGCGCAACGAGTTGGGTGCATCGAGTTCGCGTGCGTCTTCTCTCCTTATGACCCCCTTATGACCTCCAGCTAGTTTGCGTCCGCTAAGTTGTTATTTCTTTGGAGTATTGAAGCATTATTATGCTTCCGTTTTGAGAAAAGTCTTTTGG
The DNA here is from genome assembly GCA_014825475.1 of Pseudomyrmex flavicornis. NCBI lineage: Eukaryota > Metazoa > Arthropoda > Insecta > Hymenoptera > Formicidae > Pseudomyrmex > Pseudomyrmex flavicornis. Next base: position 7,142 of record QVNW01002571.1, read on the forward strand.
TTTGATAATTTTGAGATTAGAATTCCGGATATAATTAATAATGTATCGTGGTCAGTCATAAGAGTAAGTATCATTCAACAATTAATATCACTTGTGTAAGAGCTTGCTTTACTTAAAAGTTGCATTATGAATTTGTAATAATTCTAAAGAGAAGTTGTTTTAGTTTTTCACAAATTCCGCGAAACAGTTATATAACGTAAACTTTACACATTGGCGCACATATCACGTTTCGATTATACTAACATTGTTAGTATAACAATTATCTCAACAATTAGCTTAATTAGCTCTATCTCGTTTTCTTTTGTTCGAATTTAATCCGCACATTAAGCACGTACTCGATATCACACTCGCGCTGATTTTTCAGTCAAGTGGAAGCTGACATACTGCTATTGCCGAGATACTCTTGACCCATTTCTGCAATGTCCCCACTTTCCGTATATCAATCTGATACCGCTCTTCTCGGTTATCTTTATTTCCTAATCGTTGCGACCTCACTCCCGTGTTTCTTGTTCTTCTAGTCAATCTTAGCATTCGATACAGATACTATACTGTCTTAAAACACGGCGCCACTCTTGATTTCTGATTTATCTTGATTTATTCTTTCAACGTTTCTTAGCTAGCTCTGTCTCAGAAGACATTTTTTCTTGAAAAAACTACGAGTCATAAATAGTTCTTTTTAGTCCTCAGAAAATAATGTTTTACCTTTTTCAAAGTATCACAATTGTTTTCGATATAAAGGAAAACTTTTAGTCTAATCTTACCACATAATATGTACAAATATAAACCGTATCACTTAGAAATTGTTTCAAAAATTTTGCAAATCCTTTAGATCAATCTGAAGAATATATGTTTTGTTTCTGTAACTCGATTGTCTGCTGCTTTTCTTCCTCCAGTAATTCTTTGTTCTTCGTCCTTTGGGAAGTTTCTTTGTATTTATCTTCGTTGTCCAGCCTCTTTTTTTTTTTTAAACGAATCGTTGACATGCCTTTCGATCCTTGACGTCAGCGACTGCGAACCAAGACACGCCATATTATTTACTGTACCATCTATACCATCGAACGTTCACCGTCACATTCGATGACGCACCAAAAGATAATGCCGAGAAGTTGTTTCTTCGATGTGACGAACATTGTTTCTCGATCGGAGTTCAATTTTTATTAATATTTTTTGCCGGCATTAATTTTTTCTCTTCGGTGATTTTCACGCGATATGTCATGACGTGCAATTAGTATTATGTAATTAATATCGTGTAAATATAACTATCATCAGAAAATTAGCAATCAACATACATATATCTTTCGTATTGTATTACGTACTTATCGTTTGAAGAACATTATTGGTTTTGGAGAAATATTTTATAACAGATTTAACAAAAAAACTCTGTAAATAGCTGAGATTGATTTACATTTCATTCAACAATGAGAAATATATCTCCAACAATGTAATCGGTCAATATACTTGCATTCCAAGCAATTGAAACTTCAGCTCACGTTATTTAAAGTGGAATGATTTTAAAAAATCCTAGTTTATTCAGATATACATTCAACGACACATCCAAACTATATTCACGATGATTTTATTTGCGCCGCATATATGAGAGAGCTGTCCGTCTTACTCTTTCTTTTTTTCCTTAAAATTCTGTTATAGTTCACGTACATTCTGCAAGAACTCGGAACAAATATTGTATTTAATATCGAGTCAACGTTTTATAAAGCGTGTTTTTCACTCTGTATTTGGAATTATGTTTGTATACGCGTGTCTTCTTTTATTTTTTAAAGATTTCTCCCTATAAGAGGATATTCTTAGCTCAATAGAGACGCACTAATCCGTTTTTCCTCGCGTTTCACTCTCCGCGAGTGCATCATCGGTTTAAACGTTAGTCTCGCGTTGCACACACGTCGGTACTCTCACAGAGTGTCGCGTATCGTAATTGATAATTAATATATAATATGTGTTTTATATCTGTCCCGTAAGTCGATACTGCGACGAGAAATGTAGATCGGTATCACAACACGATGTCGGTAGCGAGAACACGACGCAAGGCTAGTAGGGCTACTACCTTCCACCCTCTCCACGAAGTTGCTGGCTGAGGAGGCGTAGCAACCCTGTCGCAATTCGTGCTGTTCGTTTCACACTGCGCCGTCGCTGGTGGTTTTGTCTCAGGCAGTACGATATTCCATCTTCATCGTTGTTACGAGAAATACATATCTCGGCACATGCATGTTGACAAAACATGAGAATGCAAGAGAAATATAAAATATGCAATTCTAATTTTTTATGTGACACAATTTGAAAATTTCAAAACTAATAGCATTATCGACAGACAAAGCGGACAATTTTTCAACATGTAATCGATTCATTAAATTCATTCACTGAAATAATTTGTGCAACTTTTCGTGGTATAGCACCGTAAATTAAAATGATTAAATTGATAATTTTCTTAATATTTGATTTGATCTAATATTTGATTGTATGCTTATGTCAATTCACAAACATTTAAATGTTTTGTTTAAATATATAAATACTATCTGCGAGAAGTAGATTTAGTTCAACAAAAGGAGCGATAGTACCAGATTCTGCCATATAAGAGCAGCAGGAAATGAAAGGTCAGGGCAACCGCGATTACTCTATGTCGTCACTGCGGACCTATTTTTTACTATAACAACAAAGGCCAAGTGCCCTGACGACGACGCCGACGACTGCGCAACGTTTGTCTGCGCTGTCACGATGATATGATGTCGCAGTACGTGGACATAAAGCGGAAATATATTTGCTCTGAGGCAGTTTGACAAAATTACGAAGCAATCAAAGACGCGGAGCGTCAAGCATATCATTTTTTTCTTCAATCGTACATAAATTTTATACTTACACACACACACACACACGATATTCGACATTCTATGTGTGTGTCTGTATACATGTGCGCGCGCGTGTGTATGTATGTGTATACATATCGTCACCTGAGAGTTAGTGTTCACGGAAAATCATATATAATACTCTAATCTTCAGGTAATAACAATATATTCGTGTTTTTACATTGTTGATGTTTTTCAACGAATCTATTACATATACTGTAAAAAAATATTAGGATTCAAAGAGTCCAAGAATCGATATGTTTTATAAAATAATTGTAAGAATCCAATTAATCCGACAATTTACGTTAATAAAAATTCTGAAAACTATTTTGTGTGTGTGTGTGTGTTTGTGTGTGTACATAAGAATTGGAAAGCAGATTGATCTAGCAAAAAGACTTAACTTACAATGTACAGGCACGTAATATACGAATAATTAACGAGCGTCTCTCACATAAAAAGCAGGTCAAGCAGATATCGATTTTATTCAAATTTACGACTTTACTTAATAATATCGTATAAAGATGATGACAAACAAGTTTTGACAGGTTTACACAGTTGCACTGAATTCTAATGAATTTGCAAACAGATCTCTTCTTTCAAATCTCTTTCTCAAAGTAATTACAAATCTGATATAAGTATTTTGTTTCTTTTATTGCAGTATTTTTTCTCTTTAACAACTACTTCTAAATGTATAAAATATTGTATATAATTTAAAGAAGAAAGAGAAATTTCCTAAGAACTTGTTACACTGTAACAAACGATAAATATTTTGAAAGTCGAAACTAATTTATCGATTTTGTAACTTGATATTATTCTCTCTCTCATATAATATATACGGATATTATATATATATATATTTAATGTAACGTAATTGCATAATTACCTGTTGTCAGAAGATTTTCTAAAATCTGGCATTTTTTTATATAAAACTATGATATATACTTAAATTCCCATTTTATTATATTTCTATATAAAAAAATATATGTATACACAAATATTTAAAAAACAAACACAAGATTACTATCACATATTGTTTTGCACACTTTTTGTTGATTGTATATCAACAATATTTGTTTTAAGTGACAATAAGTTATTATATAGTTACTTGTCAGGCAAAATATCGAGTAGCCAAAATTTCCAATTTAATATTTCCTCTTGAGTCAACTCATGATCGCCCTTCAACGGTACAAATTTCACATTTACCCCGAGATCCATTAAACTCTCAGCAGTCTCTTTACCCCATTCAAAATGAACCAGAGTATCTGTCATACTGTGATATTGAACAAGCGGTACTTTATTATCTTCTGGATATATCTTTAAATGCTGAAATTATAATAATCAATAATAAATTTTAATAACTAAGCACAATATTAATACTACAAATAAAATAACTTTTATTTGATCATATAAAGTTGTATAAAAAATATAATTCCTTAAGTTTTATGAAATTTTCTTAAATGTTTCTTTACATGTGACTTATGTAAATAATCACATGTAAGACATCATATTGCAGTTTCTTACAAAAAAAATATGCTCCCATTCATGTATATAATAAATTTATTTGATATAACCATACCTCATAAACTACAGATCCTCTATTTAAGAAGGAAGACATGGCAAAACAACCAGCTACAGCTGGTTTACATCTGTATGCTACATGCAATGCAAGACAACCACCCATTGAAAAACCACCTACTATTATTCTATTAAGTGGAATACCATTGAAAACTTCTTTATCAATTAATTCTGATATATTCTGACACATAGAGTCAATTGACTTTACATTTTCTGATACCTCATTGGATATTGCAGCTCGGTCAAACCACACATTCTGTATCTGCGATAAAACTTTGTAAGAAATTCAAATTTCTACAAAAATGTAAAAATTATATATTAGGTCTAAATAAAGAAAATAATACATAAAAACACAAATGTAACTTTCTTCTTCATATATGTGTTGATTACAATATTCTCTAATATTTGTCCCTAAGAGTTTAAAGTGCAGCTTTTAAACATTAATACTAAATAGAAATAGTTTGCCAAAAGTACATGTAACATGTTATATATAGAGTTGATTATATAAATTATATTTTTCTCCTTACCATGCCTCTGCTGGGTGTGTAAGGCTGACTTGGTGCAGTTGGATAAATTAACTTTATATGAGGAAACTGGAGCTTTCCTCTATTGAGGATATGAATCCATTCCTTTAAATCGTCTCCTGTACTACCTAAATAATTAAGTGCAAACATTGGTCTGCAAAGAATTTTTTTTTAGTAAACCTTCTATCTGCAAATCAAAGTTGTTTATGTCCACTGTATTTTTCTATATGTTAAAGTTATAGAACAGTTCTGAAAAAATTTATGTGCTATCTTTAAACCTTCTACTTTACAGGTCAATCAAAACATTTTGAAAAAAATTAATTTTTTTAAATATAAACAAAGGTAGATTTAATGCAGGTAATAAATTTTACGCGGACACGAACGATCCTGGTTTGCAGATTACGAGTTGATATAGAATAAAAGAAAGAAAAAATAAATGAGAGAGACAAACATACACACAGTATTAACTAATCAATAATTCAAGTAATAATCTATCATTATGTAATTTATCAATTATCGTTTTTTTTTTTGTTTATCGAATCTAAAAAAGACTTTGTTATTGTTACCGGAACCATGTAAAAAGATTACAGTGGCGGTGTGTTTTCTTGTGGCTTGCACAATGTTTATTTGCGAAATTCTTGCGAGATTCTTCGAGGCCATTTTCTATTAAGCTTAACCCAAAGCGGGTAAATGTCTTTTTTTTTAAGGTTTGGTTTGGTGCTCTTATGGCTCAGTGGACCTATAAAGTTAGTCCATACGCCATTCTACGTCTTCACTGATAATTAATACTGCGTAACTACGCACAGCGGCACAAGTGTCTTTTTTTTTAATTTACACTGTTCAATGAGAAAAGAGAATCAAGATGGACAAAAACTCGTCCGTTTTGCGCATTTCCTCTCCCGCTTCACCAGTCCGCTTCGCTATTGGCTGCCAGCGAGTATCTCGTCAATCCCGCGAGCAATACTATCCTCACTTTGTCCGCTTTCTTTTTCTATGTGCAGATCGATTCTCTTCTCTTATTGAACTACACAAGTTGCAGACACGAGTCGCAGGTTCGCGCAATTAAATAAGAGCAAATAATTTATTTAAAACTCATTTTGTGTTTACATAGTTATATATTGCGATTGGTTGGTTAAGGCCTATCTAACAATAAAAAAGATACGGTGACAAGAGTAGTAGGTCTCACGGAATTGACCAATCACGTCGATTACATCAGCTAATCGACCAATGATTCGACCATGTTTAGTCTATTCCACGAGACTTGCGACTTATGACACATAACGCGTTTGCGTATAGAGATAGATACTTCCACTCGCTGATTTTTGTTGGCTTCGGTGAGTTTATACGGAATCCTATTTTTTTTCTTTTTAGATCTTTTTCATCTCATATAGGCGTTAAAAAAATGATTTTCTGCGTTACTGGTTTGCATGCTCTTTTTACATTTGTATCGAATTCTCAGCGAGCAGTCATCGTTGCTCAAAATTATCGTTGTCGCACTTCTGATAGCCTCTTCAGAGCATTGTGTGTTTGTAGATCAAATAAAATCATCACTTTTAAGTTAAAATACGCACATATAGTATAATATAAAACATCTTTGCCGAAAAAAAAAAAAAAAAAATGGATTCACATGCAACATTTTTTCTTTATTAGAATTTTTTAAAAATACAGTGTTAGATATATGCACTTTATCTGTATCATGCAAAGCATGATTTTTTTGACACGTTACTGAATTTTTAAGAGTTTGTTGAATCTTTCTTCAAACTAAATGTCATTTTTAATAGCTATATGTCAACATATTACAAAAAAACGAAAAAGTAATTGATTTTAAATTATTTTCTTAAGTGCTTAAAAAAATGAATTATTCGGATTATTCATTTTTTTGTATACTTTTATCAGAACTAATATCAGTTTCTGATATACTAATATCAGAAACTCGTTCAAATTAGTAGTGAATTATTCAAATAATTGTTGCGTATAACGTATGTGCTTCGATAATAAAGATTATCGATTACTATAGATGCGTTCCGTTTCGTGCATATGCGCGCATTTATTCATAGTACACGTTACCAGAGAGAAGCCTGAGAGCAACCAGGGGGTCGATTCTATATTCATGCAATGTAGTGAAAATTTCAAAAGTGAGCAAATTTACTAAGTGTTGACCAATAAGATCATAGACCCATAAGAAAATGTGTAATCGTTTTTCGTGGACATGGTTCTACTCCGTGCTATGAGAACACCGACATGGTGGGGATACGCACACAAGCAAGAACCGCTGTCATACATTAATATAATATGTCTAGTGCACTCTTCCACGAGCGCACACGGAACGGACGGCGGTTCTCGCTTGTGTGCGTATCCCTATCACGTCGGTGTTCTCATAGCATGGATCAGAACCACAAAGTAGAACCACGTCCACGAAAAACGATTACACATGTTCTTATAGACCTGGGCCACGATTCTTGAACAATTTGCGTATACGAAACTTTACTGTTAATGTCACATATACTATGCACTTTCGTATACGTAAATTGTTCAAGAATCGAGGCGCTGGCCGCACTCAGATTTCTCTCTGGTCACACTTTCAACAACGCGATTAACGCGATCGAGTTGTCTCGCTTTGTGTTTTGACTGACAATCGCAAGATGGCGACAAAATGACTACTGCGCTGCGTGCGAGCGTTGCGCACGACACCGCCATAGTGGCTGACATGGCCGCGGCAGTCTCACGATTTTGAGTGTAGTGTTGTGAGTGCGCGTACATTTTGGCAGGTGGATCATCGTCTGACAAGGACGTCGCCGACCCGGAAGGCCTGCCCGAAGCATGACCGACAATCCTATGCCGCTGGTGAGTCATGACATTTCATATGAGACGAGATCAGCGTTGTGACAGTCGCGACTCGCGACGCGATTGTCGGCTGCCAATCGATCGACACTCCGGTTTCGTGTTATTTCGTTTCTATTTGGTTGTTCCGATATTGCAAATCGCATTTTTTTGTTATAATTTGCGCTAAAAATATTACCTTCGTTCGTGTCAACGTTACTCCAAATCTCACATCCGACAACGCGCAGTCTGCGCAAACGCGCCAGCCGAGGTTCGATGTCCGCTCCGCGATGACGTCACTCGTTGACAGTGGCTATCACCTGTTCTCACGGAGGCAGTGACGTCACTAACACGGTGACATTTGCAGTCCTAGTATTCCGAAGAACGTGCTGTATCTGCTTTGATCTCGCACATCGTTAATCTCGTGATGGTCTTGTAAGATACTCTCTGGGTGTTTATTTAAAAAATGAGACTTTTTGGCAAAATGTGAAAATATGACAATAGCGATATTATTCAGAATGGTTTAGCACTAGTAACGAAAAATTTTAAGGTTTTTAAGATTTATTTAATAGAATTGTGTTTTATATTGTGTCTCCTTTTGTAAATTCTGTTTGATCAATAAACCAGTGTGTACTGATAGTAAATAAAAAAATATTATAAATAACAAAAACAAATGTTAAATAAATTTAAATGTTAAAAAAAACTTTTCTTTTTTTCTGAAAGTTTTTGACTTGTTTATCGTTTTTATCTATCGTTTAAAAGAATAATCCAATCTTTCTTGTTTTTTGAATTATTCAAATCCATAAAAGCACATGTATGTAAAGATCTTCGCACATTGCTTTTGCTCATTGGGTGTAGACATGTTTAAAATAAAACATCTCTGTCATATTTACTCATATATAAGGACATAATTATATATTACAAGTAATCAGAAGTTCTAATATGATGTCATATTTGCAGTCATATGATGTGGCGAGATACCTAATATCACAGACAATACATTTTGACATTAAGTATATTTTTTGGCGTTCGCTTAAGTCAGATAGCAATCCGTATGATTGTATCATGGAGATCGTGATGATGTTACATTAGCCAAAGAAACGTTCTTGTTCAAAAATTTGTTTTGTTTGCAGATAGATATATACCGTAATAGATTTTACCTGAGTATGAGCTTGTCGAGAGATAGGCAAGATATATATAAGTCATTTCTATCTGAAGAAAATCGTCGCAAACACTTTGTGGAATTTTTGTTTTTTATTTTTACTAAAGAGAATCTAAGTTAAGGTTGGAGTTAATAAACAAATTTCAGGTAATGATTACGTTGTAACTTTAAGTCAACTTAACTCATGTTTCACATTGTAATTGCAGATTGCAAAGGGGTGTAAAATTATCGACTTTTTTCTATCGTGTGGATATGTTTATGGTGCGCCGCGAGTACAGCAATATTCCAATTCACGATTCTTAAGATATTGATCTTAATTTGAATCCAGGCGCTGTCTTAATTCGGATCAATTGATCCATCAATTAATAAGAGTGTAACGGTTGATTGATTAGTGTGGGAATAATTAGAGAAGACGTCAGCGTGACTTAGTGTGTTGCGGAAAATAGATAATTCTGCTTTTTATATACCTTTTCTTCTCGATTATCTAGAGATTATCTAGATATACCACGAACTACCGATCAAATCAATATTTTTGAAGTTAAATTAAAAACATTATTATACGTTGTTCAATTGTCTCACACAAAAATCTCAAACAACAAATCAATTTTCATCTGCGTTAATGTTAATCACTTTTCATGTGCAAAGTTGATTGATTAGTTTTAAAAGAGATTCGTTTTGAAGTGCGTCTTTTCTTATCCCATATCGTGATTAAATTCCAGTTTCTTTGTAGATGTGCAAGTTGCAATACGCTCGGTATACATGTATATTGTAAAATCATTGCAATGTGGTCATTGTTGATTCGGAGGAAAATCGATGTGATTTAAGTATCATGGTCGACTTCGAAAACACATCGGCTGGATTAGAAGTTTCAGTGAGTTTATTTCAGCAAAACGTACGGAATTTCTGAATATTAAAGAACAAATTGCTTGACCACGACAAATTTCCGTTACACTATCCCGCAAGATTTCCGATTTATTTGTGCCTTTCCATTCAGAACCAGTTCTATTAGTGTTTTGAACGCAGCCGCGAACATTTTTCGCCATGGAGTCGCGACGCAAGATTTCGCAACATCGCGCGTAGATGTCGCCACAACCATTAAATAGCTCCACTTATCTTTTACAAAATTCATTCATAAATCTAACTGTAAGTAAAAATATTGATCTAAGTATTTGTTCGACAAATACAACGATGAAAATAAGTCGAAAAAATGAAAGCAATGTAAATTTTATAAATCAAACAAATATTGCAGTTCAATAAAAATTGGTTATAATTCGTTTATTATCTGTAATACTTTATTTCACAAAAAACAGATTTTTTCGATAAAATAATTTACATTGATACAAATTTTTCAAAACAGAAAAATATAATTACAAGATTTTTTCGACCATAACACTCATAATTATGCGAATACAACAATTACTTAGGGATTTAAGTAAACAATACGTTTGATTGCATGTGAAATGACTGATTTTCATGAGCATTTCCCAACACGATTCGCATAAAAATATACAAGCGCACGCATGTCATTGCCATTATTTGTACAGCAATATATTGCTGTACTATAATCTGACCATTATTGCACTCAAGCATTCTACGTTATAAAATGAAAAAGTCATAAAATGAAAAAGTCCAAAGACAGTTTTTGAATCAAAAAAAAATTTGTCTCTCTCTCTCTCTCTCTCTCTTTCGTTTCTTTTTCTCGCTTCTATTATTTTAATGGATAGTTTATTTTTGTTTTATTTGATGACAAAACTTGCTGTGTACGTAGTTTTTTTTTTAAAAAGAAAGATTACTTTTGTTTAGATCTGATTGTCGGAGTCTGATAGAACGTATTTTATAAATTGCAAGAATACTTTTTTAATTGAATTTGTAAATTGGTCCAATTTTTTAAATTCTTCCGTTGATCTTATCGTGGCAACTCGGTCCTGGACTGTTGTACAAAAAGAAATTACGCTTAAGGACGGCAAATACATGTTTTGTGATGTTAGAAGAATAGGATATAACTGCTCCGGAAGTGGTACGTTATTTCAAGCAGTCACGCTAAGAAAGATTACATCGCGATTATGCGATGTGGAATATAGATCACAGAAAATTGTGTTCTTGGAACTCGCGCGAATCGAGAAACTCTTGATTTTAGCGATCAAAAACTGTTTTTTTTTTTTTATTATTGTACTAGAAATTCAGAAATAATATAGTAGGCACAATATCATTACAATCTGTTGACTATTACAAATGTGTATATATTTTTTCTTTTGAAAATTAAACATTTTTCGATTATTAATAAGAATATTTTTTACATTCACATATGTCTTTTTGTTTTTCAGTTTTGACAAAGTTGTGCAAAAATCAAATTTCGAACTCTTTGGAAAATACGTCTGCATTCTCATGTAAAATAAAAAAAAATAAAAATAAAACAAAAAACAAAATTTTTCTAAAAAGTTTTTTGATATCTTTCCTTGTTAGTGAATCTTACAGAAAAGTATATGAATTACAGATTAAAAGCGGAACAGATTAAAAAGCGATGAACTGTTCGGGTATCTTTTTCTTCCTATTTTCCTCTCTTTCTCGCACTTCGCTCTCCTTTGTATATCGAGATGTTGTTTACGGCCGTACATATACGCCTCCACACTTGATGATGCCGTCGCTTGCGCAATCGCTGTTTGCGTTTCATATGATTCACGGTGCGCGAAACGACATCGACGGCGTCATCGATGTCGTTTTCTCAAAAACGAGGTCATATGATGATTGTCTGGACGGATTTGTCGATGATACCCCCGCGGCTGATGCATTCCTAGCGATGATCGACTGAAAATAGCAACCGTACACAGCTCGTACGTACACAGAATATTCGTAATCGACTTGACCTACTTGAAATTTGAATGTGGATATTGGGTCGAGAACTATCTCTGTTTAAAAAGAAAAGTTTTGTTCTATCAAGGTTTCTATTGATAGATGATTTCACAAAAGTCACAAGCTTAGAGTTGTTATTTATTATAATGATTAACATTATGTTGTATCATGTATAAACCATAGCGTTTTTTGCGAGAGATCTAACGTGCAAAAGAAAGACTGTATTGTATTAAACACAATTTTAAATATATTGAACACATTAAATATACTTGGATATTCTTCTGTTTAATTCTCAATGAATTGTGTTTGCGTTTGAAAGCAAAACTTTCTAAGCTTACGTATTATTGAATTAATATTTCTCTCTCTTTTTCTCTTTCTCTCTTTTTCGATGAATATTCCTCAATATTTCTCTTGCAGTTTTTATTGATATACGATGTCGTTTGCATGCATTACACTTTGTCAAAAAAAAAAGCTTGGGACTTCTTTCGGTATTAATAAGTATAGAATTTTCTTGAAAGAAATATTAATTGTATGGAATATTTTGTTGGAAATAAACAAGATTTCTAAAAAACAAGATATATGTATTATAAAATCTATTTTATGACAAATAATGAAGTAATATTTATTATAAGCTATCAGCGTCATGTTTCTCTGTTCAACAACACTGTTGTACACACATTATCTTGTTAATATAAGTTATAAAGTTTTGCTTATTATTCTAAATTCAAAATCTTTCGTTTAAAATGTCAGACGCGCATACAGTTCTGGTGTCCATTGATTATTAATAATTGGCCCAATACCAATAACTAGCGATAAAAAAGTATGGGAGTGTAAGAGCGGACGTATAGAAAGAACAGCGCCGGGAGTCACTCAAATCACTTTTTCACTCTTCGCTGTGCCATCTCGATTCCATGTATTGCATCTGCATGTTGAGTTAGATTGACTCCGTCAGACAGAACTGACCCGTGATATGTCATGGTCAAGGCCCGAAACACGGACGATCCTAGGATTGATTGGTCAATACACGGAACAACGGTCAAAACCCGAATGGACATTTGAGACGTATAAAATATTTTTTTGTATCACATACTATCGTACATATGTGGACGAGGGCATAAATCTTTCTCTGCACCCCCTCTCCGTATAAACCTAATCTATAATATGTCACTGCGATAATATTGTACATTGAAAAGTATGCTAAAAATCCTACTTTCGAGCTTTGACCATGCTCCGTTGATCAGTCAATCTTAAGATTGCCCGTTCTTCGGGTTTTTACCATAACATGTATATTTTCCTTTCTATTTTCGCGATATATATATAATATACTCCGAGCGTATGCACTCTTACAAATGCGTGCATCAATTGTATTATTTACATATTTCAAATTATTTCGAAAAAGACGCTAACTGTAGCGTCGCCACTGTTCTCTTTATCTTTTTTTATCTATTATTTCTTTTTTTCTTCTTCTCTCTCTCTCTCTCTCTTTTTCTTCTTCGGAATGCACGAAGCGATTCTTTGCGTAATACAGGTATCGATACAGGTAACGCAAATGGAACTTTCTGCATTTTCTCCACGAAGAGTTAATCGCGTGGTCGTCCGCTTATGACAAAGCAAACACATCTGAACGAAAAAGCTCTCGCTTTACATGATGCAGACGCTCTCTCAAAAGTCGTACCTAACCTAACCTAACCTAACTTCTCTGAGATCTCTAAAATTTATCATTTAGAAGTTTCACAGATGAATTTTCGTCAATTAAGCTATAGCTATATAGTATTGAAGGGAAATTTTGTTCAAAATTTTGTTTTGTAGAGTCGTCTTGCGCGCACAACTTCTCTGCGTTTATATTTGCGTTTTTTCTCGTCCGCTCTGTGAGAAAAATAAATAAAAATTACGTGACGGCAGTCCGATAGGTATGCTTTGCAAGAGGTAAATTTATATTTACAAATTTCACGCTTTACGACCGAAGTGTCATTGTTTAATAAAGTTGTTTGCACGCTGATTTTTTATTAAAAAAATAACGGCACATTGCTATCCGACACGATCTCGAGAAAAACGATAAAGCTCTACTTGACAAAGAGAGTGCGTGACAAGATGAGAGAAAGCAGACATAAAGATTACCGTAGATATATCGGTTTCTTTTCGCTCGCGGGATTCGGCGGAATGCGTCTGCGAAAAAGTTACTCAAGGCAGCATGATCTTTGAGATGGAAACTTGCTCGCGCTCGCTCTCACATGAATATAAAAGAAACTTTTCTTTCACGAAAAAATAATATATATCGCGCGCGGCACCTTTTATGTGCACACATTTTATCTACTGGAAAACATTTCGCTATTTTCATAAATATACCTAGCAATAGTTGTGCAAGAAATTGCTTCTTTTGAACAGTGATGTGTACTACGAACTTGAATGACTCCTCTGAGTCTCTTTTTTGTTGTTATTAGCATCGTTCTCACGTAATCTAACTGCCGCTAGATTTTCGAAAATGACAAAGTTACAATTACAATCGATTTCCTGATGATGCATCTTCTTTTCTTGAAGTCAGAGAATGAGAATAAGAATTAAATATCTTTCTCGGGAATAAAGAACGTACGTTGTTATTTGCTTTGCGCGTATCGTACACTCGTATATTAATAGTTGTATTAATATTGTATTAATAGTCGAGAAACGAAGAGGCAGAAATGATCGAAATATTAGCGCAACAAATCTTTTTGTTGCAAACAACAATAGTGCTAATTTCATATTGCAACGATCGCTTGATAAAAGTATTCCGCACATCATTTAACGTTCACAATGCTTCTCTCTTAGCGCGATATCTGTTTGTAAATTAACACACGACGCTAGACCAAGTTGCTTGCTGGATGTTTCTGTATTTGCTGCACACGTCGATGCTGCCATAACGAAACGGCAGCTGCACAATGTTGATGTCGTAGTCGGTGTTGACGAAGATAGCGTTGAACATCGGTAAATGCAACTTAGTGGCGATATCATCTTCCTGGAGCTGGCCGGTTACTGGATTCATGTAAGAACAACGGATCTTTGCCAGAATGCAGGCGGTCGTGTTGACGAACAATTGCGCAAGCTGCGTATCCGTATAGTTGTTGTAGGTTTCATTGAAGTTGGGGAACAATCTTGCGGCTTCGCCAACGCATTGTCTGAGCTGCGGAAAGTCATCAACGGGAATTCGAGTGTCTTTTCCTTAGGTTTTCGAAATTTTTTCTATTTATGATGCGGAACGTATCCGCGTAAAGTATGTACGACGCGTCATCGTGCACAAGAAAAACTGTACAGTATCGTATATTAGAATATAAGAAGTACAATTACAAAGCTTGTGTGCAGATTGCGCGCGCGCGCAAACCTCATCGTGTGATTGCGATCTCGTATAGGAGAGATACACTGCGAATGCATTCTTAACGAGGTAGAAAGTCTCGTGACTTCAAGAATGCAGAGATTGCTTGGGTATGCGTGGATTTATAGGTTCTGCACCGGGACGAACGGTGACTGTAGCTACATTAGGTTCTTTAATTATGCAGACAGCTCTTCTAGGCGCTAGAATTTTCAAGAATATAAAAGGATTCCATTGCTTGAGTTGCCAAGTTGCGCCTCGCACTGATACGCTAGGTCTTCTGATGTCTATATCCTGAATAATATTTGCAATAGATCTCTCTCATTATCTCTATTTACAATATTTACACATATTGATTATTATGCAAATATATCTACATATTATACAGAAAGTGATACTGGCAGATACATGGTGAGTAGATATATTGATGATTTTACGAAAGAAATTAAAAAACAAAAACAAAACAACTAAATATTTTATATATACATATGTATGTTTACTCACATATATATACGTATATATATATATATATATATATATATATATATATATATACAGTATATACAGTATATATATATATATATTCTGTATATATAAATACATAATGTGCGCAGAATGGCAAAGCAATATAACGTGCAATGAGAACGCGCTGTACTGGAAAAGCGCAAAGTGAAGCGCAATCGTAGAATAATTTAACATTTAATAGCTGTTAATTCAGAGTTCAATCTTACCAAACTGTTTTTATTAACTTGACGAATGCATTCTAGGAACGAGCAGTATATTAACGTGGAACTTCGTCCGTTAGGCATGCTGGTTACGTTCTGGGTAAAGACAAAATTGCAAATTGCGACATGTAGTAAAATGTGTAAACAAAGAATTGTAACATAATCTATTGAGAAATAATGAATAAACGATTGAATTTCTCTCTTGCACATACTCGCAAGTAAGCCTGACAATGACCGTAGTTTGTGTTGTTGAGATAATCGTTGGCGCACGTGGACATAGCTATCAACATGGAGTAACTTTGCGGTAAGATGCTTGCACGATAGAAACAGCCGTAACAAGCGTCACGTCGTAACGCGTTGGAACCTTGCGAGTCGTTGCACAATTGATTCAGCAACTCGGGTATTCTCACTCTGGAAAAGAAAAGTCACATCGCGTTATAAAACGCAGAACAAACAAAACTTTTTTTTGCGTAAATAATAACAATAATATGAACGGTCGGAATACACTGTTTAACTGAAGTAGCAAAAGTCCCGAGAAATTTTCCCAAGCTTTCCTGGATCAGAGAATCGACGAAGTTAACACTCGAGACCGAGAATAATATTAAAATGACGACCAGCATCGCTCTCGTCATTGTTGCGCTAGATCGTTTGGCAACTTCCTTTCAAATCGCGTTGTACTGGTACTTTTATACCAATATATGAATCTGATAAAACGCACCAGGGATGTATTTATGTGCGCTTGTTTGAAAAGAAGTAAAAGTTAGTTATAAAAATATTTATTAAAATAAGTAAATTGTTTTGAAAATCAAGAAACATAGCAATATTATACAGATTATAGCAGCATCATATAGATAACATTTGACTAACAGATATATTGTTATATTTATCTTGCTAACGTGTGAGACTATTAATAGGATTTTAAGCGATGAGCGTTAAACAAACTGTTTTACTGCTAGAAAACAGTTTATTTATTTAGATAGTCTGTCCTAATCAAATTTTGCAACTTTCTTTCTGTTATAATTTAAGCTTTATACATTCAAACAAGTTACGCAAGCTGTTAATCTTGATACTTTTTATAATAATAGAAAATATCTTTGCATTTTCCAATATCTCTGATCAATCAAAAGCAAGATGAAACAAATATTCAGAAAAATTCTGAATTTATATTATGCTTGACTAATAATATATATGTACTTTTGCGGCCCTGGTTGCGCAAAAGTTGTAGCGTAACGATTCTCATTACCTGTAACCTCGCGCACGAGGTCATGGCACGTGTTTGATCGTCGTTGTTTCGCGAAAATAGACCGTGAATAGGAGATCTGGGACAACTGTGAATCCCACGACTCATCAGATGAAATGTGGGAAAAGTCAAATTACCGCTAAAAATACAGAATGCATTCAACATTTGTCTATTGCAGTTTTCAACGGCATGCGATATAGCGCGATGTCGCTAACGTTTCTGTTGACGTGTCTTCCAAAAAATTATTTTTTCCCCAATAACTGTTTTTTGTAGAAAAAGGAAATTTCAGTCGTGTCAAAAATATTCAACTTTGAATGACATTGCAATTTTAACTTTGCGTTGCATAATATGATCTTTCTTAATTAGCTGTTTTATTCGGTATTTTGCCTGTTTTTTCGATTTTGATATGTATAATGTCACGATGACATATTATATTAACCTTTCGCAAACAGACATAGATCTTCCAGACCGACTCAAAAATTGCGCATCAATGCCTATGATAAAAATTAATTTTTTTTAACACTTATATCTTTGAAACTACTAGAGACTTTTTTAATTTGTTTTTTTTTTAATCAACGCAGAATCGTTGAAACTTTTGATATATAAAAAAAAAAGAAAAAATATTAATTTTTCGCGGGGATATTCATTTATAAAGTCGCGTGAGTCTCACAAACCCAGTCTGTCCAACTAGTTGTCATTTTTGAGATCTACGAAGAATTAATCGAGATGTTTTGTGTATATCATGGAAACGTGAAGCGCACAAAACCCGCGAAAGTTTCTCTATTCCGTCGTTATATTCACTTTGGAAGCTTTTAATCAGACAGTGCCGAGCATGACATTTAGA
Source organism: Pseudomyrmex flavicornis (assembly GCA_014825475.1). Classification (NCBI taxonomy): domain Eukaryota; kingdom Metazoa; phylum Arthropoda; class Insecta; order Hymenoptera; family Formicidae; genus Pseudomyrmex; species Pseudomyrmex flavicornis. The sequence continues at coordinate 25,080 of QVNW01002571.1, forward strand.
AAAGAAAGACGTGTCAGAAAATCGGCGCACCTGATTGCGACGAAAATGAAAAAATGACGCGACACTCTCTCGTCGGGAACTCTCTAATTTCGGAATCACGTGAAAAAGTGGGTCATCATGTGTGCGTGAGAGACGACACGCGTCGCGGCTATTTGCGAGCCAGACAGATACGGTGGAACGACGGGAGGAACTAAGGCTGAAAATGCGCAAAGGAAAGAAGGGTTAAAAGTACGATGGATAAAGAGACAAAAAGACATGTATGTAGAAAGCGATGCAATCCCGCCGACCAGAATTAGAATGACTCATGAGATTATTTGGGTTTATGTAATCCGAGACATTCGCAACGTTTTTTCGATGTAATAGATCATCGTGTTTATCACGTTTGCTGTCACTTTAGTTTCGTGTTGTATTGAAGTTGTACTATTAATTTTAATTTCAACAACTATAGCTTTAATGACTCATAAAAAAATTACGAACCAAAACAATAATGCAAATTTTCTAATCTCAAACAATGTGCCTTTGCGATGCTTGATGCTCAAATGACTTGGCTGGATTCTGCACAGTCATTTAAATCTAGTTTTGCACTACGCACACGTGGCGTTAGTGGCACACCAAAAAGATAGAATGTCAGCGTCACATATGCGTTGCATCGAACGTGTGTTGAGCGTACCAAAAGTCGCGATGTCATATTGCATCTGTAGATATTCTGAGTATATTCACGTTGATACGCTCGGAATAGATTCGACTATAGCCAAACGCAACGTTTGCGCGGTGAAGATAAAAACATCTTGAGAAATCTCGAGATAATTTTCTCGTAATTTAGTGAAATTCTAATTTTTTAATATATTCTGATGTCTTGTGTGTGAGAACTAACAAGAAAGAGTTTGACGTGAATTTACTATATGTCCGTATGATTCTTAAAAGAATGTTCAAACTTGTTTTTTTTTTTATCGCTAATTAGATTGAGTGTAATCCTCGCAGTGAGAAAGTGAAATGCAATAAAAGCGTCGTAAAAATATCTCGGTTGTAAATCAAAGATTTAACACGTTGGCGCGATTGCGCCCTAAAGAATCACAAGTCTTCGAAGATACTGCGTCTTCTTGTTTCCATCTCCGATTTCCTTTTACTGGAACTTGATCAAAGCGAGACTTAAAGATTTGAATTTCGACACGTGTAGCGCGCAATCGACGATGCTACTCGTAATTGCTCTTTCAGTTTTTGGGAAATCTAATTACGCCAGTACGTCTCACCAAAGAAATGTACGCGTTGCAACAACGTGACAGATGCATTTCTTTTTTACCAATTTCTTGCTGTGCCATACTCTTTGAACTCTTTGCTAAGAACTAATAATATAGTGAGGCATCTTTGAAGACTGTCGCTAAAACAGGTGCGTCAGTTATTTGTGGCAGTCATCGTGAAAGTCTAATTAATTAGGAAAATACAGAAGCCGATCTTCTTAGAGTTCTATACGTGTTTATACTTCAAGTTTTGCTCGAAACGCGCAGTGCATTTCACGCGTGCAGGCTCTAAAATCAAGGATTCAGTTCTGAAAAGTTCGTCGTCCTACTATTACCGCAATGAAGAAAGATCTGGTTAGATTTTCGAAGAGTGTGCGTTTCTACATCAGGAGTGTCATCTTTACTCGATATTTTCCAATTACCAAAGCGAGAGTTCAATTGATTCGTCAACCATCTCCACTGGGCGTTTCTTGTCATCGAATGCATTTAGAATACATATATGCAGGGCTGCTTTTCTTCCTGCAACATTAGTGTTGTTTTCTCTAGCTGTGATGGGAGAGGAAAAGAAAGAGAGAAAAAGAAAGGTAGAGAATATTTATGTACGTTAACAAATTTTAACCTACATACGATTTCCTTTCGCGCATGCATTTCATTCTCGTGAAATGCTTTTAACTGTATATAAGCGCACAATATTTTTAACTTTGTGAATTGTTGAAAAAAACAGTCCCGACGATCTTTAGCGTCGGAATCACGACTTTTGTTTTTTCCATCTTGGCGATTAAATTACTTTCGAACCAGTAGGTTTATCTATTATCTCTCAACTTGCGAGAAGTTAATATAATAAGATTAACTTATATAACGTCATGTTTGTGAATTTTTTTTAGACAATAATAATTTTCTTCCCAATATTCGCATTTTGTTATATTATTTTATTCTTTGTTTACTTTGTTATAATCTCTTCATTTTTTTAGAACTATTCTCTTCCAGTCCTATTTTATAGTGTAAACTTGACGAAGGAAAAAATGCAAGTTTTTTCAGATGTTTTTGGACTCGAGCGGAATTAATGACTCGGATTCGTAAGTAAAGTATATAATGAATGTAAATATGTAATGTAGCGATAAAGAAGGGCGGATTTTGTTCAACAATGCGATCATATTTGTCACTGAGCAATCTGATATATATGTATATCATAGATGGGTATATATTTTTCTTGATCGTATGCATCTTATCTTACTTCGCAAGAATTCGGGTTGATCGTATGAGTAACGGGTCAATCTCATATTACGCGCATGGATCGTTAGATTTTCGAAAGCGCGGTCCAAACTTGAACATAAGTATCACGAGAAATGGTAATATTCAGTGATAAAAATCAGTTAGCCACGTAAAACATATGTACATTAGTCCTGATAATTTGGAGAAAATGCGTTGTATGTATATTATCTTCTTAATCGCCATCAGAGATTTCTTGTAGTATACGCTTTAAATACAGCAAGTTTCACATGTACATAAAATAACCAAGAATTATATATAATCTTTACACGATTTTTTTGTTTTTAAAAAACTCTGTGTTTTTACATTGCGGACGCATTACGCACAACGGGAACGTCCCAATGTATAAAGCTAAACTTTTTTAAAAAGCAGCATAAATATACCGCTTTTCATGCGTTACAACATACATGTGTCAGTCGAAAAACAAATTTGACTAAACATGTATTTATGGATGCAAATCGCATTTCAAGGAGATTGCGTGCGAATTATTAAACCGTGATGCGACTTTATGAACTCGCTAATATGTAATAGTTTGTTTATTACGTAAATCCATTACAAGTACTTTTTAAGGTATTTTGCGGGAAGTGGACACTTTGTTGCAGGAAATGTGTTGCGCATCTCTATATGGCGTTGATACATATCTGAATGTTGCATCAAATTAGTATTTGCAGTGACGATGCACATCTAGATGTCATATAAAACACGTAAACATTTTTTTGTGTAAAAATCGTTTTTATATAGGTATGCACATATCAGTCGCGGTATTATCGAGATAATATCACTTTTGTCTGCTGTCGCGTGTTTCATATCTTATATTTACTGTAAAAACAGATGTTTTGAAATTTCTTCGTAACATTTTCGTATGATTTGATACAACGCGGCAGTATTTTTTTGTTCTGTGTAATTTTTGCAAACATAACTGTTTTTCTCAAAGTAATCTCAAAGTAAAATTAGTTTTCATACAGTCTAAAGACGGATTGCACGTGCGCAGCACGTTGTCCAAATTCTTGTCCAAGTAGTCACGATATTTTTCGTTATAGTCGCACCTTCAGTACGACTGGATGATTGACATTTCGTCTGACTAAATCTTCTTTGTTTTATTGTATTCTTCTTTTTTTTAATTGGAAAAAAAGAGGATATCGAGGTGACTGTGAAACAAAAGCATTGTTTTCGTGGCATCTCTACATCAGAACTGCCGCTCTGATCTACGATAAAGTCAAACTCCAAAAATTCGCTTTAAAAGTTTACACGCCGCAGAAATTTATCGTGGTTTTACCTAACCTAACGCCTAACGCGCGCAAATGCTTTTAACTAAATTAAACCTGTTCAGAAGTATAGATATGACAAAAGAGACATATTTCACGCTAGTTTCCGGAATTTATGAAAACGTTTGCAAAACTTTTCGGCAATCCATGCATCGTTGTTTTGACGATAGAGATAGTTATCTTGTGTGACACGCTACAAATTTGTAGTTTTGCATCACAAATTAATTTGTGCGATTAATTAACGAAATCACAGTATTTTGCGCGCGCACACGCGAAAGAGAGGTGCGTTTCGTTGTGATAGGTAAACAACAATTTAAGTAAAAAATTTATCGATAATATTAGAATGAATAATTATATATAATAATACAATAAATATTAAATCAAAAATATATATATAGCTAACTATTTTTGTACTATTTTTTGTAATTCTTCCTGTATCTTGTTTCTGTTTCAATTCGATATTTGCAATTTTTAGTCAGTCTTCAATTCGATTTGACAGAACAATACGCTAAGATTCATGCATTGACCACGTCTTAATTGATTTTTCTCGGAAGCCGCTGAGCGTAATATAATATCGACGATCTCTCAGAGACGGATAATGAGCAAAACAAACGAAGCGAAGAGAAACAAAAAACTCAACTCTTTTTTTGCGGAGAAGGGTTCGCGCCAATGTTGCTGTTCTGCGAGAAAAATGGAAGACGAATTTTCTCGCGCTTGCTCTCTCGTCGAGTCACTTCCTTCTTCCTTCTTTTTTTCCCTTCCCTCACTCACTCCCTCACTCACTCCTTCTCTCTCTATCTATCCATCTATCCATCTATCTATCTATATCTATTTATATATCTATCATATATATATATATATATATATATATATATATATATATCTATCTATATATATATATCTATCTATCTATATCTATTTATATATCTATCTATTTATCTATCTATTTATCTTTTTCTTTCTCTTTCTCTCCTTCCATCACCCTTTCTGTTTTCTCGCGCGACTGCTTCTTTCTTTTTTCTTTCTCTCTCTTGCATCAGAAAGGACGAGAAAGGACGACGAAGAGTGGTAAAGTGCGAAGAGAAACTACGAGAAAACACGACAACGATGACTATGAACACGGTGAGGGCAGTTGGCGAGTGGAGACAAAGCGGATCAATACTTTTGTACTTGGGCTCCTTCGAGTTCAGGGCCGTGGCATCTTTCGTGGTACTTTCGCATCTTTCGGTCTCGATCTCTTTAACCCTTATCTCTCTCAGTTATTGTTAGTTCTTATATATTTGCCTAAGTATAAATAAATTTTCATGCTTGTTCTTTAGCACGGATGTATAATTTATCAAAGGAAACTTGTAGCGTGAAACGATTTCTCTCGAGATTTATTAGAAAATAAATAATTAAGTATGTACATGAATTTATGTAACTTTTTTGCGTTCTTTAAAAATAGAAACCACATATATTATATATGTCACTTGACTCTATTTTTTCTATTTTCAAAAAATATCTATCAAAATGAACTGCAAGAGTTTGACACAACAGAATCGCAACTATATCAAGCGGAAAGATGTTAAAGCATGTTTCTATATACAATAGATAGCTGTATATAGAATTAAGGGAAAATTTTGCTAGGTTTTTTTATCTTCTGTTGTCTGGAACATAAATAACAATTAATGTCTATCAAATCATACAAGTAATTTAGTCTATAGTATGCATAAGCTCGCAATAAAAACGCAATGTCGTGGTTTAAGAATCTCCATCTTGTTAGCCTCATTCCAGAAATTATGCTACGGTACTGCGTCAACTACTACCATCACCGACGGCAAAGCGATATATACATGACGTAGTTTAGTGGGGATGAATGACGTCAGTGGTCGATACATGCGCGGTTCTCCTTCTCGAGTACTACGCTACCCCATGCTTAGAGGGGATCGATCGGTCGGTCGGTCGGTCGGTCGGTCGATCGATCGATCGATCGGTCGGTCGGTCGGTCGGTCGGTTGATTGGTTGGTCGGTTGGTTGGTTGGTTGGTTGGTTGGTCGGTTGGTTGGTTGGTTGGTTGGTTGGTTGGTTGGTTGGTCGGTTGGTTGGTTGGTTGGTTGGTTGGTTGGTTGGTTGGTTGGTTGGTTGGTTGGTTGGTTGGTTGGTTGGTTGGTTGGTTGGTTGGTTG